>JABSNV010001100.1:0-118029 GCA_024085815.1 Flaveria linearis | reverse complement strand
TACACAACAATGATGATGCGTTTGCGTATAATCAATTTTTAAATGCTTATCCAAGCACCCCGAAATATACGGCAACAAAAAAGGTAAAAATCAAGAATGTAGAAATGACATGATGGTTAAATGCGACAGATGGAGCCATGATAAAACAGTTGTAAATTATGTTACCTAAGAGAGCATATTTGTTACTTGTAAGATCCAACAACTCAGAGAAGGAAGAAAATATTTATGGGAAGTCAAGACAAAACATGGTGGAGATTTATAGAAGAAGAGCACAAGTCAAACACGATCTTATATAAACTCAAATCTACATTGAAGTGCAGATACCGATCAAAATAAAAAGGGTTGCATCCTAATACGTGTATCAAGTTCTCAACTGAAATTCACTACATTCATGAATCAATCTAAAATGAAGCCCTCTTATTACCACCAAGGCCCAACATGATCCTCACAGGCATGGTCACATATCCCCAGAGCTTTAAATAACGAATAAAACCCTCTAACCCCTAGATTTTCTGCTTACTAATCTTTTTGAAATTATACACTCATTTGAAATTTTCTTTTGATGCCTTCTCAATTGATGGCATCTGATTCTTATGTTTATTTCAGAACCTGGTGTGACATAATTTTGCTCTGTCAACGTCTATGTAAAACAAATCAGTACCATGGACTATTAGCTACAACCTGCATAAATTTGTGTTATTTATGTTGCCTGTATTAGTCTATAAACTTGAAAATTTGAAACTGCTCTCCTATCTTACATGCGTATTTTCCTGGTCATATATAAGTACTTGTTTTTATGGACTATATAACGTTAATATGTGATGCTATGTTATTAGCCATCGCTTCTAAGGCGCCATGATTTTGTTAATGTAGTAAGCCATCAAGCTTCCATAAGCACCATGATGTATAACTTATGATATGCAGTATCACCACACTTCGAATAAGTTAAAACATTCCATTAAACGGACAAATATATAAGATGCATTATAATTTATCATTTAATCATAAATTTTAAATAATAACCTCATGGACGGAGACACATTAGAAGCAGCTGGAGTCTTTATATCGGAAGCAGCTGAGGTGGTGCCTGGAGTTGGTGTTCAGGACTTCTTGTGGTATCCATAACATGCTCAGAATCCTTTTTCCCACTATCAACTACTATTCTTTCCTGTGTTTATAGAATCCAAATTAAACTAGATTAAATTATCATAAATTGTGTTAACATATTAGATATATAGGTTAATAGCATAATGACATTTTTCACCTTCTAAATCATCAGCAGATGGTTTCTTGTTGCCTAGGTTGTTTGAGAATAAAACTCCACGTAGAGGCTTCCCATCTATAACCGTCTCAATTGTATAGCAATTTGTAATGCTTGTTGTGACTTTTGCTTGAAACGTTCTCTTCCATTTGCATTATAATATTCAGTTGAATAAGCATTCTGTCCGTCTGCAAGTTCAAACAAGTGTACTTCAGATTTCACATAGGTGTAGACATGAAATTTGCAAATCACCAACAGACAACTAAAGCCACATGGTTCAAAACAATAACATGTTCTAATTCTTACTAGGTGAAAATTGAGCATGACTAGGCATTGTCATGTGTTTATTGGCATTAAAACTTGTCTCCATGCTAAGCATTGGACTATCATACACAGGATTCATCATCTGCTGTTCTTGGCTTTTCAGTCTTAACTGCTTCCTCAAAGATAGCTTCTCCAACTTTCTTTCATCCCGCTCGTTTTCAATTACAAGCCCTAAATCCATACAAATTATCTCATAAATAACCACACATACATATACACTCACACACATAAAGATAACTGAAACCTGTGTGTAGGTAGAACATATCATCAAGCGCCTCAAGGCTCTTATTGCAGCCACCAATGAATATAAGAACACCACCATGCTGTGGATGTAAAGTACTACCCGCCATAGAAAATCTAGCAGAAGGCCCCACTCCTGCTGTCATAATCTTGGTCCACTTAAAGGTTTCTGCACAGATTTTGAAATGATCAAGTCTAAAGTTCAAACACATATAATTTAAGGTATTGATATAGACATCATGCTAGACTTAAATATAATACCAAGATCAAACATATATAAGTCATCATAAAGGTCTTCAGCATCAGTAAAACCTCCAAATACGAACAAGTATTTTCCCAATGCAATGGTTGTATGACCAGCTCTTGGCGGCAACAGCTCGCCATTTGTTAACAACTTTGTCCAGGTAAGCGTATCTATGGAAAAAAACTACATATTATAAGGTAATTTCAGATCAATCGTAAGCCCGGAGTCAACAAAGTAAAATTTGAAACCTGTGTCAAGCATCTGGACATCAGACAGATAATAGTTCTGAGTGTCTTCCCCACCAATGACTATAATTTTGTTTGTCCATGAGACACAAGTATGACTATTACGCTTGGATGGTGGAATTCCTGTTGTCGCCACTCGTTTCCATACCATTGTCTCTGACAAAAGGTGAATAAAATTGTCACTTACAAAACAAAGCTGATAACATGTAAAGTGAAAAGATATACAGCACACTCACCTGTGTTTAATATGTATAGATCATCAAAATATCTTCAACAAGAGTGTCTGAAGACTTGCCACATCCCCCAAAGATGAAGAGTCTTTTGCCAATAACTGCAGCACTGTGGCCTTCTCGTGCTTCTGGGCCCTCCCCTCTTACATATGGCGTCATCCATGTATTTGTGGCTAACAATTTCATATCACATCATATCATATTAGACCTTACACAAAGTATTCGCTCATCTGATTATTCAACCAAAATTAGGCATTTAACAATTGCTAACATAGAAGGATAGCACAACTCACAGGTTTCCAAAATATGCAAATCTTAAGAGGCATGTTTCCATCTGTGCCTCCAAAAACAAACAACCTATCCCCAATCGTCGTGCAGCTGTGGCTATCTCGAGGCATGGGCAGCGTGCCTTGCATATCAGGTTCACTCCAAGTTCTTGCACCTAAACAAAGAAAATTAGCAAGTAAAATGAGCCAACCCTAACACAATCTACCACATTTGAACAGATGAAAATGAACTTATACAAAACTATCAAACCACAGAATCAAAACACGATTCCCTTTAGCAAAATATAACTCCGTTTAACTATAATGAAATTGATTCCCACTCTGTAACACCTTAAACAGTTAAATTGCAACAACAAATCTGAGGTGCACATCACATCCCACAACAAACAGAGCACCAAAACCCTAATAAAGACCAACAATTTTAGTTTTTTACAGAGAATGCACACCATAACAACACTCATAAATCACAAAGATAACATCAAGAATGAACCTACTGGTGTCGTAAACGTGAACTTTATTAGTCTGTGTGTTGTCTTCACCGTAACCACCGAAGACATACAGCAGTTGACCCCCGCGAACGGCGTTGCAGGTGTGGCCCCACCTCTTCCCCGGCCCCTTTCTGCGTCTCCAATTTCTCCCACTTCATCGTCTTCTTGTGTGATTGATCACTGCAAAATGTGCTCAAGTGTTAGTGAAATTAGGGGTAATGGCTAGGGTTTTCAGATTTAACGTTGCTATTGAATTGGGTGATTGCGGTTTGAATGTGTTGTGATTTGGAGTTTGAAGGGGGAGATTTGGGTTTTAAGTTTTAGGTATTTGTTGGAATATGTGAGATTGTGATCACGCAAGGAGAAATATCAAGGCAAATCTTGAATTTAAAATTTCGGGTAACCGAATCGTTTCGACGGGTTGTTTCGACTCAGAAGGTCCTGAGAAGCACGGCATTCTGGTAACGTATCTTTTTGCAAGCGAAGGGCATAGCGTTCCCCGGTCTCTCTTGACAATAGTTTATCTTTTTAATGTTCTGCTTTGATGAGTGGGAGAGATAGTCGAATTAAGATATTATTACTGGTATAAAGTGCGTAAGAAGTTGTGATCCTAAAATGAACCAAAAAAAGAACCGTCTATTACCAAATTAGACTCCTGGTTTCGTTAACGTTGGGGATGGTTTAAGGTTGTTTCAAGTGACTTAACCTTAAAGAATAATTATAACCGTTTAACCTTACAAATAAAAAATCTTGATCCCTAAAAATCTAGGAGTTGATGATGGTTAATGAGTGATCAAGTATACTTGAGTGACTGGATTTGAGATGTAATATTATATACATCTTTGCATTAAAAAACATAATAGTAAATACATAAGGAAATAAAAATATTTTTAAATATGGAAATCGTTGGAAGTATAATGATCTTAGATTTCTAGTCATATATTATTTTACTTTACTATTATTTTCTCTTTATATTTTTTTCATGGTCATATATTTTTTTCAAGTTAATTATTTAATACTTCTCTCTCTAACGGCTCTCTCTCCCTCTTCTTCATCTCCAAATCTCCGGTCACCACCACAACCTCCGGTAGGGGTGTTGATCGGGTTAGTTAATCGGGTTTCGGGTTAATCGGTTCGGGTTATTCGGGTTTTTCAACATTGAAAGTCTACCCGAAACCCGACCCGAATAACAATCGGTTTAATCGGTTTCGGGTTGTTCGGGTAACGGGTTGTTCGGGTCGGGTTTCGGATATTAAATGATAGACTTAATTTAATAGATTTTAGTGAGTTTTCATTTGAAATCTTATAAAATTAGTGGACCTAAAATAAGTTTACTTCTATAATTTATAAAATGTGCTTAAATATAATTTTATATACAAACAATTTGATTAATTTGAACAATCTAAACAAGTGTATATATATAATTTGCTTAATTATAATATGAGTTGATCGGGTTATTCGGATTTCGGGTTAATCGGTTCGGGTTATTCGGGTTTTTGAGGTTTGAAAGTTTATCCGAAACCCGACCCGAATAAGAATCGGTTTAATCGGTTTTCGGGTTGTTCGGGTAACGGGTTGTTCGGGTCGGGTTTCTTCGGGTACGGGTAAGATTGGGTCGGGCGGGTTAATCGGGTACGGATAAAATCGACGGGCCTAACCTCCGGTCTCCGCCGCGTCTCCGGTCACCACCACCGGTCACCACCACCACCACCACCGGTAAGCTACGTCAGGTTTGAAGTTTTCACTGCTCTCTCTCTCTCTCATCTCCTCTCTCTGCTCTCTCTCTCTCCCCCTAAACGGGTCATCTCTACCTCCGCTCTCTACCCCGGTCACCACCACCACCACGGTCACCAGTCGCCACCACCACCATCATCACCGCCTACCCAACCGCCTACCCACCCCCGCAACCGCAACCGCTGCCCCCACCGTCACCACCACCACCCCCGTCACCGTCATCCACAACCACCTTCACCGCTGTCCACCCCCACCCACAGCCACCTTCACTGCTGTCCACCCTCACCCAGCTAGTCACCACCGCCACCAACAGAGCTACCACCGGAGCCACTACCGGAGCCACCACAGCAGCTCCCTCTTTTAACCCTAACTACAACCGCCTCCACACCCCTGCTCCCTCTCACTTAAAACCGGCCCCTCTCACTATCTAAGGTCACCGGGCACCATCATCACCACCGGCCGGCCACAGCCACCTCACCACCTCCACAGCCGAGTCAGCGGAAGCCCTACCCGTAACAGCAGCATAATCGAAGAACCCAAATTGGGTGTACATTTGGTGAGATCGTTCTATCTCGGTTTTTATATATGCTTTTAGTCTGCTCTATTTAGTTTTATATAGGCTTTTTTTGGTGCTTCTGTTTATTCTGTTTGGCTATTACCTGTGTTTGTTCTGTTTAAAACGGTGTTTGGCTTGTGTTGTGTTCACCTCGTGTTTTATTGACCCGTCTTTAGTGGTTGTTTAAGGTGTGTTTGTAAGGTAATATAGATATCGGGAGGCATTTGGCTGCCCCGAGATCATGTTCGGTGAAGAGAGGTGCTACTAAAGCGAAAAAAGGTTATAGTTTACGAGTGGCATCGTGGAATGTAGGAACTCTAACTAGTAAGTTATTAGAGTTAATAGATGTGCTTAAGAGACGTAGGGTTCAGATAGTGTGCCTTCAGGAGACAAGATGGCGGGGTGGGAGAGCAAAAAACTGCAACGGTTATAAACTGTGGTACTCAGGGTCAGATGGTACAAAAAATGGAGTAGGTTTTCAGTTGCTAAGGAACTTCAGGATAATATAGTGGAAGTGAGAAGATACGATGATAGACTGATGATGTTAAGAATAGTAATAGGGGACGAGGTAGTTGATCTAGGTTGTCGCGATCTAGTCAAAAAACAATAATAATAATAATCAAATAACCTAATCACCTTAAACTAGTTAGGGCAAGTAGGGTGTCGAACCACGAGGAGTATGTGGTCAGTGTAATATATGACAAATTGTTGGAATTATGAAGTTCTATCAAGAGTGTTGATCACACTAGCAAATGATTGGTTTTAAGATCAAACAAGTAAACAAATAATTTAGTGAATTCAAACAGTTCACAAAGACAAATCACACCTGGGGTTCAAGCATGTATCAATCAGTAATCTCATGTCATATAACAGATAAATCATTGATAATCAAATCTGGTTAATTAACTAGATAAACCTTAAGCATCAACAATCTCTAACACATGGCACTGGTTATCAAATGGTCCCTGCCAGTGTGACTCAATCAAGGGCAATTGTATGCTTCATCATATTTAACCTAATCAACAAAAACCTATGAACATGTATCATAGCAATTGGCAAACTAATCGTTCTGATTGAAATAAACCTAAACCGACTGAATGCTCAACAATACCAAGTATCAATATTCATAGATCAATCACCAATGATTACAACTGAGTGTTCTTTAAAACATGAGAAAACTGAAAGAAAACAATACTCTACATCCCAAGTATGATTCGGAAAGATTAGTCGCGCATCATCATCATTGGATCTTCAATATTCTTGATATGATAGATAATTCGGAGTGTTGTGTTGATGATCAAGATGGTTAGGAATCACTCTCCAAGCCCTAAGAACTGTTGGTTTTCGTCTCCAAGTGTAGAGAATTCGTCCCAGAGAAGTTGGCCGCGAATTAGGGCTCAAAAAGGTCTTTAAATACCCTAAATTCGCGTTTTTCCGAGCTCCAGATCGTAGCCTACGAGTATCATATCGTAGCCTACGATCTAGCTACTGATCTGTTTTGGGTTTCTGCCATCGTAGCCTACGAGTATCATATCGTAGCCTACGATCTGGCTACTGATCTGTTTTGGGTTTCTGCCATCGTAGCCGACGACCAGATGGTCGTAGCCTACGATATCACGAGTTTCAACTTTTTCCAACTTTCATCAAATGGCAGATTTGGTCCCTAAACTTTGTAGCTTCCATTCTCAACACTTTTAACCCCCGAACTCTACTTTCTTCCACTTCCAAGCCTCCAAACCTTTAACCATGGATGTGATTGACTCCCGAACTTTGTTACTTTCCCAACTTGTCATGTTTGGTCCCTGGAGTTTGTCCGGTTGCGCGTTAAAGCTCCAAAACCCGCCATTTTACGCATTTAACCTGAAAAAGCACAATTTCTCATAGTTATCTAATTCCAATGATATCAATGCATAAAATGTAATAAAAATACATTATAAACACATATAAAGCTCGGGTTTTCAACTGCACATCAGTAGTGGCAGTAGTTAGTGCGTATGCACCACAGGTTGGATTAGGGGAAACGGAAAGAAATAAGTTCTGGGAGACTTTAGATCAGGTTATGAGAGACATACCTAGACAAGAAAAAATATACATAGGAGGAGATTTTAATGGGCATATCGGTAAGGGTAATGAACAATTCGCGTCGGTGCATGGAGGGTTTGGGTATGGTCTGAGGAATGACGGCGGGAGGGAGCTCCTTGACTTCACTTTAGCGCATGATCTGGGCATCATAAATTCGTTCTTCAAGAAAGGAGATTCGCATCTGATCAACTTTAGCAGCGGCGGGAGACACACTTAGATAGATTATTTGCTGATGAGGGGAGAAGATCGTAACTCGTGGAAAGACTGTAAGGTAATCCCGGGAGAGACAGTACTGACTCAACATCATATGTTGGTGGCTGATCTACGTGTGAAGAGAGTAATTGTCTAACCAACCAAGAAAATCAGACCTATGATCAGATGGGGCCAGCTCAAAGACGAAAAGATTACCACCTTTAGAGATAAGGTCATACCTAAGATCCAAACTGGGCCTCAGGAAGACGCAAACAAAATGTGGGAGGATATGGCAACTGCAGTTATGCAAGCAGCTAAAAAAACTCTTGGACTTGCAACAAATATGACAGTAGGTCAGAAGGAAGCCTGGTGGTGGAATGAAAACGTACAAGAGAAGATAAGAACTAAACAACAGTGTTTCAGAGACCTTTTACACTGTACTAATGACGAAGAACGTGCGGAGCTAAAGGATAAATACAAGGTGGCTAAGCGAGAGGCGAAAAAGTCCGTGTCAGAGGCAAAGAACACAGCGTACGAGAGAATGTATAAGCGACTAGAGACGAAAGAAGGAGAATATGAAATTTTTAAGATTGCCAAGGCAAGAGAAAGTAGAAAACAAGACCTGAGAATGGTCAAGTTTATAAAGGCGGCGGATGGAAAAGTATTGCTGAAGGAGAACGACATCAAGGCGAGATGGAAAACTTACTTCGATAACCTTTTCAACATAAGGAACCCTAGCCAACAAACTGCGATTAGTATACCAAATCAACCAGACCAACAAAACAGGTGTTACTGTAAAAGCATCACAGTCGACGAAGTTACGAGAGCGTTGAAGAAAATGGGAAGGGCTAAGGCGGTGGGGCCAGACAACATACCGATCGAAGTATGGAAGTGCTTGGGAAACGAGGGTCTGCAATGGCTAACAGACTTATTTAACACCATCTTCAAAACCGGGAGGATGCCAGAGCAATGGAGAAGCAGTTTCATAGTCCCTATATATAAGAAAAAAGGAGATGTCCAATGTTGTGCAAATTACAGGGGAATAAAGCTATTGAGACACACGATGAAACTATGGGAAAGAGTTATTGACACGAGGATTAGAAAAGAAACTCAGATTACGGTCAACCAATTTGGATTTATGCCAGGACGCTCCACAACAGAAGCCATACACGTCATAAGAAGGATAATAGAGAAATATAGAGAAAAGAAAAGGGACCTTCATATGGTATTCATTGACCTAGAAAAAGCATATGACAGTGTGCCCCGTCAACTCATTTGGGAAAGTTTACGACTCAGAAGGGTACCAGAGAAGTATATCAAAATAATAATGGATATGTATGAAGGGGCAAAAACGTGTGTGCGAGCACCGGTCGGAGACACAGACTTCTTTCCGGTGGAAGTGGGACTACACCAAGGTTCGGCATTAAGCCCATTTCTCTTTACAATAGTGCTGGATGAGATGACCAAGTCTATACAACAGCCTGTCCCGTGGTGCATGCTGTTTGCAGATGATATTGTCCTAATATCAGAATCTAAAACGGTGCTTAACGAGAGGCTAGAACAGTGGAGAGCAGCACTCGAGAGCAGAGGCTTAACGATAAGTCGCTCTAAGACTGAATACATGCATTGTAACTTTAGTGGTGAGGCTGAAGAGGACACACGAATTAGCATCCAGGGTAGGACAGTACCACAGACGTCTACGTTCAAATACCTGGACTCGTACGTACAGGAGGACGGAGAGATACACAACGATGTAGCTCACCGTGTGCAATCAAGATGGTGCAAATGGAGCAGCATCAGGGATCCTGTGTGATAAGAGGTTCCTAGCAAAATTAAAGGGAAAACTTTACAGAGTGGCAGTACGTCCAGCTATGTTGTACGGAACAGATTGTTGGGCCATAAAGAAATCGCACCAGAGACAAATAGAGGTCGCGGAAATGCGTATGCTGAGATGGATGTGTGGACACACAAGATTGGATCGAATAAGAAACGACGCGATTCGACAGAGGCTGGATGTGGCGTGTATCACAGATAAAATAAGAGAGGGAAGATTAAGATGGTTTAGGCACGTAAAGCGAAGGTCAATGGGAGCACCCGTTAGAGCAGTAGAGAACATCACCGTAGAGGGTAGAAGGAATAGAGGCCGACCTAGGTTGACTTGGGACGAAATAATTAGGCGAGATATGGTAGACTTGCACCTCTCTGAGCACATGATCGAGGATAGGAGTGAGTGGAGACGTAGAATTAAAATTAAGGACTTCTAGCGGGACCGATCGGTAGGAAGGGTAGACGTAGATCTTGGGTACGAAGGGTAGACGTAGATCTGTTACGGCCCACATGTGTTCCTATTTCTGCCCTTATACGTGATTCTACCTGCTTATTTGATGTACAAGCTTTCTATGTATTTAAGTGATTTATACATGTGTGTTGTCTGACTTACTTTATGTTTGCGATTGCGACTGTTATTGGTTTTCGTTACCGGGTCGGGGGTCTCTTTGGAAGAAGTCTCTCTATCTCCCAAGATAGAGAAAATACTCGCCGCCACCTACCCCTCCCAGACCCTGCTTCTGAGCGGGATTCACTGGGTATGTTTGTTTGTTTGTTTGTTTATTTTTTCATGGATTTATTCGCGTAACATGGACACTTATAGCCTTAAGTCCATAAAGTTAGTGTTGCAACCCAACCCAATTTCTTTGGGCCTCAAAATTATTCAGCCCAATAAAGTTAGTGTTGATACTTAACCAGGAGAGCAACAAATCGCCAAAGCCCAGAATGCCCCTAAACAGGAACGTTACAATTTTTATCAACACAATTAAAAACGTTAATTGAGTTTAAAGACAATAACGAAAAAACAGAACTAATAGACATAAACGTATCATTAACCCTAGAATGATCACATGTTTAACATTATTTATTAGGATTATAAGATAGTTTAAGAGAAGCCAGAAAAATATTTTTCTTTATTATAATTTTAACATCAGTGTCTATGTTAAACAAGTTTAATTTACATACCTATGCAAATACCATCTTTTTTATGTGCCTGTATCATTAAAAATAACATGAAGAGTACAAATTAATCAGCCTTTTCGTATTTGATTTATTTATGCGAGAAATTTTGTCGAGTCAGTTTTCCTGTATTTTATTTTCACGTATCTAAGAAAAGCTATTATTTGTAAGTTTTATGACTGCTAGTGCCTGCCGATAAATAAATAAATACATAAATAGATAACTCATACTTTTGAGATTTTAACATAATTAAATGAGAAAAATAATATCAAGTAAATGGTATTAGTCATTTGTGTTGTAACCTAGTGTTAAGATGAAAGTATTTTTAAATTAAAATTAGATTTTAATTTGATACAGGTAGTTTATGATGTAGTTTAAAAATAATAGTTTGTTTATTAATAAAATACGACTTGTATACACAAGAAGACTTCATGGTAAATCATTAAATAGTTAGTTGGGATGGAACTAGTTTAGTTGGTTATGACCAGAAATGAAAACATTAGTCGAAGACTGAAATAGCAAAAAGAGGCAGGTTGTACAAAATACAGATTGCCACATGTCGTAGGTTATAGTCTAGTAGGACCCCCAACAAATTTTATTCTCATTTGGGTTTGATCAAATATCAATTATCAATACAAAATGTTAAATATTTCTTTTTAGTATATTTATATAAATAAAAAATGTATCATTTTATATTCTTACTTTAATAAAAGAGTAATTTGAGGTGCCACGTGTCAGCATCACAATCATCCTCATCAAAATTTTTCCGCATCTCTCTCATCTTAAATAATTAACTTAATTCTCTAATAATATTATTTAACATTCTTTTAAATTTAATAAATTAAAAAAGAGATATATTTATTAATGCTATTTCTAAATAAATAATTTTTTATAAAATAATTAATTTTTATAAAATAAAACTTTTTTAAAAATATGAAATATTTTAAAAAGTGGTATTATTACAAATTCAATTTTTTAAAACCAAAAATAATTAATTTGGGAGTTATAATAAGAAAAATTTAAAAATTATATTTTTATAAGGTTTGTTTTAGAACAAAATGTTTATTATTTTTGAAAAAAAATTAAAATAAAATTTTAAAAAGTTGATATCACTGTTTTATTAGTTATAGTCATTTCTCATACGTAATTTCAATCATATAATATCTTAGAATATCATTTTATAATTAACAAATTTTAGTATATTAATATTTTATTTATTCAACCCGTGTAATACACGGGTTTACTAAAACTAGTTATTTATATTTAATTATTCATGAAAATAAAGTTAAGAGAGAAAATAAAATTAACGTAAATAAATATAGGAGTGAATTATCGTTTTCCACTCCGTTTTTTTATCATATTTGTTATTTTCATCCAAAAAAGTTTTTTCTTATGTTTGGCTCCCCAAAGTTTGAAAAAATTGTCATTTTCATCCGAAAAAATTATCATTTTCATCCAAAAAAATGAATTCCATGGTAAATTTTTTTATTAACAACACGTAAACATAAATTAAGATTTCGTTATTATATAAAAATTTACGTAAGTACCCTTTTAACGATAAATATTTAACATTTTCAAACAATGAAGCTAAGATTTTTGGATGAAAATGTCAGCGTTTCCCAAATTTTGAGGGCATGAATGCATGAAAAAATATTTTTGGATGAAAATAGCAAATGTAACGAGATCACAAGAAGAAAAACAGCAATTACCTTTAAATGTAAAGATTGGTTTAGTAGCAGGATATATTAAAATTTACTATGAAAGTAATTGTTTTAAATTATTAAAATGTTTTGTTATGTTACTCTCTTAAAGTTACAATTATGACAGAAATCTACCACACATTGATGAAATCTACCACACATTGATGAAATCTACCACACATTGATGAAATCTATCTTAATCCTATCGTATGAGAGTAATTGTTTTAAAACAGTGATCCTTACGTAAGCCATGATAAATTAAGATAGAACTCACAGTGAACATAGGTAGATGATAGGAGAGAGCTACTTCTAAAATTAATATTGATGTTTACAAGACAACCGACTTGATTTGGATCTTCAACTTATTTGAAAATGTGAGCTCGAGCCGGATATTATTTAGCATCTTTTTGTACGCAAATTTGTTCGATACAGTCGATTTGGTTTGGTTTGGTTTGGTCTGGGCTTAGTTTGGCTCAATTGGTATGATTAAAACTTAAAAGAAAGACAACGTCTTGTGAATTGGAACATACAATGATATAATATTAGATTTCTTATTGAATGTCTTATACTTCAACTATAAAATGTCAAAAGTTAAAGATTAATTTATTTATGTAAAAGAGCGAGCCTGTGAGTGAGACCGAGTGGCTCAGCTCTGCGTATTTACATACCAAGCCAGTCCAAGGGAGTTTATTTTGTGTGTTGTCAAACTAGCTTCTCGTATATTATGATGTTGCCATCTATAAGGCAATTTGAAGTAGCATACTCAAACATTGACGTCACCATGCATAACCATCACCATCATTCAATCAAGTCTTAGAGGGCAATGCGTCGATATGTAATTTACGACGAACGTGACACAATACAGGAAAAGGTCTAAAATTTTGTAGATACATCGTATATGATGAATAGGCTATACTGGTAAAAACTTTACATATCTACAAAACACAAAGATGATGGAATTTGATGTCGGTCACAAGTACATAATAAAAACCGTTAAGAGAGCTTTCAGTGTCCCTCAAGCTCGATGGAATTATATGAAGTCCAATAGGAGTTTGGAGCTAAAATGTAACAACTAATATGATATATGCATGCATTACACATATGATTTATGTCATATCGAGTTGGTCGATGGTGGAGTCTCCACCGTGGAGATGTGGAGAGAAAATTTTAAAATCACTTCTAAAATAAACAAAATTGTGAAGTAAAGATTTCAAAACCTCTGCATATTTGACTTTTCATCACGGTTCTCTTATTTTTCATCATTAAAGTTTATTTAACTATAGGTTTAGATTCGTTGTTAATTTAAAAGATTTCTTTTGAATTGCTTATTTGTTGTATTATTTTTACGCGATTCCAATTAGTTGAACACGACTTGATAATGACTACGATGATGATGAAATGATCAATACTATTGCATCATAAATGAGTTGATGATTTGATGTATCAATAGGTTTTTTGTAACCCTGATTATTTTGACCTGATTTTTTGCTTTTGGTTCTAAAACAACATATGCTTTTGAAGTGAATTTGAGGTACACAATGCAGAATTTGTTTCATGTTGATTTGTGTTAGATTAATTTACAATGTGTATTAAAAGAATTTATTTTATCGAGTCGTTATATAGTGAATCTTAACAACTTATTGAAAGAAATCATAAATGAGACTTGATAGAAGTTTGATCTTGCTCAAGTTCTCCTTAATCCATGTTACTACATAATCAACTCATATAAACTTGGTTTTAAGTTATAGTAATCTCCTCAAAAGGAACACATTTATAGGTTAGTTCATAAAGCTGGCTAGCTCCGCAGCAAAGCGCGGGCGGTAACATCCTAATAAGTGTTTAAATAACATCATATAATAATTAAATAAAAATCCTTACATGTAATTTGTATATTCTCATTTGGCTATGTTTGTTAGGGGTTGTTACGTAATTTTAGAATGACTAAGGGGGTGTTTGATTTCAGCTGAACCGGTTGACCCGACTGACTCGGTTAGCCGATCAGCCTGTTTGATGTGCGTAAAACTCGATCTGACCGAGTCAAATGTGGACCTGAAATTTTATAATGCTCACTCCGCCACCGAACACCCGTGCACCCTCGCATGCGCCTGCGCCAGTGATTTTGGGGCTGGATTTGGCTGGGAGGGGTTTGTTGGTGGTGGTGGAGTGGTGGTTTTTGCGATGGTGATTGGCGGAGTCCGGTAAGAGGGCGGCGGTGGAGGTGGGTGGCTGGGAGGGGTTTGTTGGTGGTGGTGGAGTGGTGGTTTTTGCGGTGGTGATTGGCTGAGTCCGGTGAATGATTTGAGGGTGATGGAGGCCATGAGGGTGATGGAGGCCATGGTGGTGGTGAGGTAAGGGGTGATTTTGTATGATTTGTAGAGATGCGGGTTTTAATGTTATGAGGGTGGACTGTGGAGAACGTACGATTGGTGAGATGAACGGTCGGGATTTGTTGTGGATGAAGAGAAGGAACTATACAGTTTTTTTCTCTGTCAAGGGAAATATTGTTACGTAAATATTGAATCGTTTTGGTTCTAGTCAGATACTGAATCAAACAGTCAAGTTTCAGTCAAATGCCGACTCAGTCAGAACTTCTAACTGGATCAACCTCTGACTCAGTCAGATCTTACTGAGTTAGTGTAATCAAAAAGCCCCTAAGTGTTGAACCAATAAGAAGTCTAAACAATTATGTGTTGAACCATTAAGAGGTTTGAGCTATTAAGAGCTAGTATATCACTTAATTATTCAAAGTCAAATGTCTGATTAATTCAGATAAGATGTCTTAACTATTTAACATTAGTATAATACTTAACCATTCAGATGTAAATGTCTGAAC
The DNA here is from genome assembly GCA_024085815.1 of Flaveria linearis. NCBI lineage: Eukaryota > Viridiplantae > Streptophyta > Magnoliopsida > Asterales > Asteraceae > Flaveria > Flaveria linearis. The sequence continues at coordinate 102,607 of JABSNV010001100.1, read as the reverse complement.
CATTCAGACATTTGCTCGCAAAACAAATAGTCTGAACCATTAAGTGCGGCATCCTTTACACATCAGAACCATTCAGACATCTGAACTATTAAGAGGCTGAAACAAACAGTCCTTAATTTTAGAACACCATGATTTTGGTATATATAGGCGATATTGATAAAACTAGAATCAATTGAATCAAAACTACAAGAATCAATCCCTCAATTTGATTGTGTCAAATGAATTATGAAAGAATACAAGTGATCAAAGATATTCCATTGATCATACAACTCATTCCTTTATAACTATCACTAACAACTTCTTAACAACCTGATTAACAACTAATTTGCATCTATAACCCAACAAGAATTAGACATTTACATCTTCAGTCCCTGGTGTTTATTAACAAGCATTAAAACCAACAACAAATACTTTCTACTATATACAAAACTGGTCCCTGAAGTTTCCATGAAGACAATCCATACTTCAACAATCTCCACCTTGGATTAATCTTCATTCAATATTCAACATCTCCATACAATATTCAAACTTAGGACCAGGCAATGACTTAGTAAGCATATCAGCACCATTATCCAAAGTATCAACCTCTTGTATCTCAACCTCCTTTGACTTCACATAGTCTCTTATGAAATACAGCTTTACCCTAACATGCTTAGTCCTTTCATTATGCACTTGATTTCTAGCCAACTGCACAGCTCCTCTGTTATCACATAACACCACATTACTCAGCAACTTAATGCCCAATTCAGTGATAACACCCTTTAACCACAGAGATTCTTTGACTGCTTCAGTCAAAGCCACAAACTCTGCCTCAGTTGATGACAAAGCAACAGTTGACTGCAATGTTGCTTTCCAACTAACCACACTTCCATACAAAGTAAACACATAACCTGTCATAGATCTTCCATTATCTAAGTCTTTAGCAAAATCACTGTCTGCATATCCTAGTATTTTGCTTTCTGCACATTGATCTTTACCATAAACCAGACCAACTTCCCTTGTACCATTCAAATACCTGAAAATCCATTTGACAGCATTCCAATGCAACTTTCCTGGACAAGATATATACCTGCTAACCACACTTACTGCATATGCTATGTCTGGCCGTGTACAAACCATAAGATACATTAAACAACCCACTGTATTTGCATATGGAATCCTACTCATTTCAAGCTTCCCTTCTTCTGATGTAGGTGAATCCCTATTAGACAACTTAAAATGTTGTGCTAATGGTGTAATGACAGTCTTAGACTTATCCATTCCATAGCACTGCAAAATCTTGTTTAAGTATCCTGTTTGAGTCAATCTTAGCTGCTTTAATTCCCTGTCTCTGTGAATTTCCATGCCCAGTATTTTCTTAGCACTCCCAAGCTCTTTCATGTCAAATTCACTCATTAACAGTTGTTTTGTAGCCCTGATCTCCTCTTTGCTTTTACAGGCCACCAACATATCATCAACATACAATAGCAAGTATACAAACTCTCCTTTTGCATACTCTCTATAGTATACACAGTTATCATAGCAGCTCTTCTTAAATCCTTGACTTATGATATACTCATCAAATCTAATATACCATTGTCTAGGTGATTGTTTTAAACCATATAATGATCTCTTTAGCAGGCACACTTTATCTTCATGATTCTCCACCTCAAAACCTGGAGGCTGTTTCATGTATATGGTCTCATCCAATGATCCATGTAGAAATGCTGTTTTCACATCTAGCTGTTCCAGCTCATAATCCAACTGTGCAGTAATTGCCAACAGCAATCTAATGGATGTGTGCTTTACCACAGGGGAAAAAATCTCATTATAATCCACACCAGCCTTTTGTGTGAATCCCTTAGCCACAAGCCTGGCTTTGAACCTTGGAGGTCCACCCTGCACATTATCTTTCAACTTATATAGCCACTTGCAGTCTATTAGTCTTTTATCTTTGGGCTTGTCTACTAATATCCATGTCTCATTCTCATACAAAGACTTCATTTCATCTTCCATGGCTGCTATCCACTGATGTTTCTCTTTGGATTTCACAGCTTCTTGAAATGACAAAGGTTCAATCATGCTATCTTGCTGTGCAGATAAGAACACAAATGCTGTTAAGTCATCAAGGTTATCTGACCTGTATCTAACTGGAGGGATAATGTTCCTTCTAGGTCTGCTCTTAGCTAGGCTAGTCTGAACAGAACTAGAAGCCCTATTTGATGTACCTCCTTCGGCATTGCCATCAGAGGTACCACCTGATTTTGCATCATCAGATGTTATAGGTTCTGGATCACAATCCAACTCATTATCCTCCACCTCAATTGATACATCCTTGTTGACTGCTTTAACCCCTGCACCTTCACCTTTTAACAGATCTTTGTACATCACTTCTTCATTAAAAGTGACATCCCTGCTTAGCATTACTTTAACACCTTCCTGTTCAAGGGACCACAACCTGTACCCTTTGACTTCATGTGAGTACCCCAGAAACACACATTTAAGAGCCCTTGGTTCTAGTTTATCTTGCTTAATATGAGCATAAGCAAGTGACCCAAATACTCTTAAATTGCTGTAATCTACTTTAACACCAGTCCACTTCTCCATAGGTACCATCATATCTATTGCAGATGATGGTGACCTATTGATCAAATAAGCAGCTGTGTTCACAGCCTCAGCCCAAAATCTTTTAGTCAAACCAGATTCATGTAACATACATCTAACCTTATCTAGAATGGTTCTATTCATCCTTTCAACTAAGCCATTCTGTTGAGGAGTGCCGGGAACTGTTAGATGCCTAGTCATACCACATTCTTTACATAATTGACTAAACTCATGGTTGCAAAACTCTAAACCATTGTCTGTTCTCAACTTTTTGACTTTCTTACCAGTTTGAGTTTCAACCATTACTTTCCATTCTTTAAACTTTGTGAAGGTTTCATGTTTATGTTTCAAAATGAACACCCAAAGTCTTCTTGAATAGTCATCAATTATTGACAAGAAATAATGACCACCCCCTATAGATGCAGTTTGAGTTGGCCCCCACAAGTCAGCATGTACATAGTCTAGAATCCCTTTAGTGTAATGTTTACCCTTAGTGAACTTTACCCTATGGGATTTGCCCATAATACAGTGTTCACAGAACCCAAACTCACCACTACTTAGACTATCTACAGCCTGTTGTTTCTTTAACTCTGCAAGGCCTTGACCACTCATATGTCCTAATCTCCTATGCCACAACATAGGCAGATTTTCATTATTTTCTGCAACTATAGAGACAGATCCACTCTTGGCATACCCATCCAACAAATACAAGTTATTTCCAGTTCTAGACCCAGTTAGAACTACCATAGACCCCTTAATGACTTTAGCTTTACCATTTCTCAAATTAACACTATACCCAGCCTTTTCAAATGTTCCCAATGAAATGAGATTCTTTGTTAATTGAGGAATGTACCTGACATCCTGCAAATCTACAACAGTTCCATTGTTTAAGTTCAAGGATACAGTACCATACCCTTGAATCCTGCAGGCTCTATCATCTCCCATCTTTACTTCACCAAGATCTTCCATCTTTAATTCTTTGAAGTATTCTTTAAAGGGACACATATGGTAAGAGCAGCCTGAGTCCATTACCCACGAATCACTATTGACTGCTTTTGATATCATTAACACATCTGAACTTTCATACCCATCTGTTGAAGATTCAGGAGATGTGTTACCTCCATACTTATTACTATGATTCTCAGCTTTCTTATTCTTTCTTTCAGGGCAATCTCGTTTAAGGTGCTTCTCTGATTGACATATGTAACACCTTCTCTTGAATCTGGACTTAGATCTATGCACATTCTTAGATCTACTCCTCTGATCTGATCTTCCCCTAACCATTAACCCACTACTGCTTGCCTCTTCTTGGTGTTCTGATCTTCTCTTCAATTCTCTTGAATTGACAGCAGACAATACCTCCTCCATGGTCAATGTCTCCCTTCCATACATTAGAGTATCCACAAAATGCTCATAAGAATGAGGCAATGAACTCAAGAAGATTACTGCTTGGTCTTCTTCTTCCAAAACAACATCAATGTTACCAAGATCTAACAGTAACTTATTAAAGTCATCTGTGTGATCTTGCATGGTTTTACCTGATGTCATTTGGAAAGTATACAACCTCTTCTTGAGGTAGAGACGATTGGCCAACGACTTTGTCATGTACAGTGATTCCAGTTTTAACCACAAAGCAGCAGCAGTTGTTTCCTTTGATACTTCTCTCAAGACTCGATCACCCAAACTCAAGATGATTGCGCTATGAGCCTTCTCCAAGATCCCCTTCCATTTGTCAGCATTCTCTCGTCTTTCTTTGTCTGGAGCATCTTCAGGCAATACCACAGGGTTTGTTCCTTTTAGGGCATCCACCAAACCTTGATGAACTAACAGTGCCCTCATCTTCACCCTCCACAGCCCAAAATCATTCCTGCCATCAAATTTCTCAAATTCGAACTTAGTTGATCCCATGATGAACACCGACTCGATCGGAATTGTTTAACTTCACCGCCGATCAACTGCAATTGCTCCACCGACTTGATTCAACCGATCTCTAATTTTCAGTCGACAACCTCGCTCTGATACCAATTGATAAAACTAGAATCAATTGAATCAAAACTACAAGAATCAATCCCTCAATTTGATTGTGTCAAATGAATTATGAAAGAATACAAGTGATCAAAGATATTCCATTGATCATACAACTCATTCCTTTATAACTATCACTAACAACTTCTTAACAACCTGATTAACAACTAATTTGCATCTATAACCCAACAAGAATTAGACATTTACATCTTCAGTCCCTGGTGTTTATTAGCAAGCATTAAAACCAACAACAAATACTTTCTACTATATACAAAACTGGTCCCTGAAGTTTCCATGAAGACAATCCATACTTCAACAGATATTTTCAATGGATTTGTATTGAAATTTCTGACGTAGATAAAGTTTCACTAGACAAATTGTGAATCATTTTCTAGAAAAACCAGTTTAATGCAATGTTGTAGATAAAGTTTCACTAGACAAATTGTGAATCATTTTCTAGAAAAACCAGTTTAATGCAATGTTTTTTTAATGTAATCAATTTCCACTGGATTTTCATTGAAAATCACCACTAGACAACTTGTTGCATATCAATTCCATAAAGCTATAATGACGGGACATCTACTACCCACAGATTATGAAAGTATTCTCAGGCGTTTGTAAAGTTGTGAGGTATTACCGAAAGGTGTCATTTAAAAAAAAATAAAGCTTGTTTTGCGACGGCTTCCGTCGGAAAGTTTCTGGATGCCATATTCGTTGATAATTTGTCATCCCCGGCAGTGCTATTTTCTTATCGTGTAGATTTGATCAACCAAATAATCAACGAACCCTGTTAAGCGAGTTGATGTCTCTTTTGATGGTTTGTTGTACAACCGACCCTAGCTTGACACCATCTAGTTATGCCCTTTGACGCCTCTTTTGTTGGTTTGTTTCTTATTTTGTTGATTGCTTACTAGCTAATATGTCTTCTTTACAATACAAACAATGCCACTTTTGAGTGTCATTTGAAGAAAGACGAGACCCACTCAAGATTGCAATTAGATGACAAAACTCTCAATATATCACATTGCATGTTTCACATTTTTGGACGAATTATGATAATCATTTTTGGTTGGAAATCGACGTTGGTGGACAAGAAATACTAATCATTTTCTTAGTATTATTATCCATTTATTGTAAGTTACATAGTTCATCGTTGGACCATCACTTGTATGCAAATTAGTCCTTTAGTTTGCATTTGTTGTTCGAAATAAGTGGTTGTAGTTTATGAGTTTATCCTTTTATTGTGATGTAAACTCCATGCAAGGATATATTTGTTAGTGGTGTGAATATCTAACACGACAAATATACATAAAAGTACAAAGTGGTCAAACACACACGTACATACACTATCTCCTATACAACACGTAGAACCATATGTTGTAGGTATCCTTCTTTCGTTTTATTTGATGATGAGGATTTTGTTTTGCTATGTGTGCTTCAAAGTTGTGTTTGGTATGTATGCATCTCAATTTTAATGTCTTTTTGGTTATAATTTGATATGTTATTTCAAAATCTATTGAGTTTTTTTAGTAGGTATTGTAGTATGAATTATTGAATTATTTATTTTATTGTAAGTATCTCTAATCACTCTTTGTGTACTTGATTCTTATTAGTTTCCCTGTTTATTGGTTTGACACTTGTTTGATTCTTTTCATGATGTGTTTGTCATGTGTTTCAAGTTGATTGTTAGATATGTCACGCATGTGATAGTTAATAATTTTAGTTATGTCACACATGTGATATAGTTAATCAGTACGATATATATTCAAATATTCAATTATTCATTATTAAATTTGAATATAAAACTTTGAGATGGTCTTGTATTTTCATTCAGCTATGACACTCAGGTTCATCCCACCTATAAGGGTACCATCGACACGTATTGTTGGCACTGGCGTGACACGCATCTGTGGATATGTAATATGACTACAACGCTTTCTCTTTGTGTGCTCGAGAGTGAAACGTTGCCATTTTGATTTCTGATACGTTGTGGATCGGTGCTAGGATATGTTATTTAGAGGGTGAAGGGGTCTCTTGCCATACTCCATCCAAAATTTACTATACGTATTTCTGTTATGACAAATATAGGAAGGTAAAGAAAAATAGTTGATATTAATAACATTTGATGGCTAAATTTGAATTGGCCCACTAATGAAAAATAGTTGATATTAATAACATTTGATGGCTAAATTTGAATTGGCCCACTAATCTGTAACGGAATATCCTTTGGAAATCATTTTATTCTTTAGGGCCCACTCACGTCTAAAAAGATTAGATAATCAAAACAAAAATAAGTACAAATAAAAAAATTTCTAACACCTTACGACTAGGTCCCACCACAAGAATAATTTTTTTCCATATCTAGAAAACTATTTTAAAGTAAAACACATCTTAGTCAAAACCGGTTGAACTAGAATCTCAAATGCATAAGGATGGAGAGGGCACTATCCTAAGTATCAGGTTTATCTTAGAATTTCACTAATCATACATTGTATATCACAGATATATTGAACTACTCTGAAACATCTAAAACACTGGAATTGTAACCCTACACTACCCTGATCTATCCTCAAACACTCAAAATACCCAAAACACTCACTATATAATTGTTTGATCACTGTTTGTTCTCGGCTACTACAGCCCGACGACAACAACCCGCTGGGTACCCTCAGGGGTGGCGACGGTGTACCCGGACGGGTATCGGCGAACCCGAGGGTACCCGAGTCGTGCCCCGTCCTCCCTAAGTTATCACACACATTTCAGTTAGTCCGATTGTTGGTTTTTAGATCACTTAGTCTAACTTTTGCTTAACTCATATTGGTTTAAATCCTAATGTGTTTAACTCTAGGATCCCTAATTGCATACCGTTGACATGAAATGGGTCTTGTTTTTTAGCATGTCGCTAATCAGGACCGGCTCAATATTTTCGGGGGTCTCAATCAAACTAAAAAATTAAGTCGCTTTTGTATAATGCAATCTAAACAAAGGTAGTCTAATCAAATTTCTTTGAATAAAAACAATAAATCAAAGAAAATTTGATATTAACTGTGAATTCTTAATAGTTAACTTCTTTGAATAAAAAAAGGTAAAAAAGGGTTACACGATGTCGATTAGATTAATCGAAAAGAAAGGAACTTAGGAAATGCAGTTTACTTTGTGAATTATGTGGTTATGTTTCTTCAATAACATATCAAATCATCAAAATTTTCATCGGGACTCAACTATCAAGTATTACTGTCGTTTCAAAATTCCATCGACGCATAAAATATGAAAACTCGCTATAATTTTTTTAAAAAATGGGGGCCCTTAATTTTAAGGGTCCCAAACACATGTGTCGTCATAAATTACATTATAGAGTAGGTCATGTCGCTAATACAAGTGCACGATGTCTTAAGGCTACCCACATTTTACTTTACCCGCTAGGGTTATACTTTAAGATGGAACAAAAATTCATATTACGTCTATATGGCTCTCACACCGTAGAAGATTTTATATGTTTCGTGTACTAAATAAATAACATACACGGGTCAACATAAATACTAAGATCACCCTAACACATAACCAATGTTTTCAGAACCGGATCGGACGTCGAATCGGACGCCTTACCGGTTTGGTGGTCGGACCGGATTTAAGAACCGGATGATGTCATAATTATATATATATAGTATATTATATATATAGTTATATATATAATCAAATATAAGTAATTTATATATGATTTATATATGTATTTTATAGTTATATATAAAACTTAAGTATATTTGGGTGTGTGTGAATATATTTGTTTAAGATTATGGTGAACACTTTGTCCCACATTGGTGTGGGGACAAAGTGAGGTTTGGTTTATAAGTAATTGTTTTATCGCTCTAGTGTATATTTATGACATATTTTGCCACAAGTACTACCCGCGCGTAGAGGGGTGCAAAAACAGGGAAAAATGTTGGATTTCCAGCGAACTCGTGTGTGACTGCACGTGTCGCGGACACGAATGCAGCTTCAAAAACCCAGGCCCGTGCGAGGCCATTTTTTGAATTCCTTTTTACTTTTTGATTTAACACACTAATTTATAATTCAACACCCCGTTTTTACTCAAAAAAGTAAAAAAATTTTGAAAACCGGTCCGGTTCCCCGGTCCGATCCGGCCGTGAAAACACTACACATAACCCTAATAGGCTAATACCTAATCAGTTAACCCTGTCAAACCCTAATTAAATACATTGTTTATTAGTTTTTAAGCTATATTTACATACTAGCTTTAGTAAACCCGCGTATTACACGGGTTGAATAAATAAAATATTAGAATAATAAAATTTATTAATTATAAAATAATATTATAAGATATGATATGACCGAAATTACATATGAGAAATGGCTATTACTAATAAAACAGTGATATCAACATTTTAAAATTTAGTTTTTAAATTTTTTTTCAAAAAAAAATAAACATTTTGTTCTAAAACAAACCGTATAAAAATGTTATTTTTAAAAATTTTCTTATTATATCTGCCAAATTAATTATTTTTGGTTTTGAAAAACTGAATTTTTAAAAACACCACTTTTAAAATATTTCATATTTTTAAAAAAGTTTTATGTTTTGGAAAATTTTATTATTTTATATTAAAATTATTTATTTATAAATAACATTAATAATTAGATCTCTTTTTTCATTTATTAATGTAAAAGAATATTAAATAATATTATTAATAATTAAGGTAATTATTTAAGATGAGAGAGAGGCGGGAAAATTTTGATGAGGATGATTGTTGTGCTGTCACGTGGCATTTGAAGTTACTCTTTTATTATAGTATAAAGATAAAGATTTGTAACTAATGGGCCTGTGATTTATCAGTACTAGAAACATGTAGAAAATATGTTTTTTCATATCTCGTTAAGAGTTCATATATCATGATGAACTATATATGTTTGTTCTACATGTTATATACATGTTTGTATATATATAATTTAACAATCTATACACACATCATCTGCTATATACTCATATACTTTAATATTATAAACTTTATGAAATGTGAACCCACTTGACTTTGATAAGAATAATTTTTTTTTAATTGCAAATGTACGATCCTGCTTTGAAGTATAGATGTTATCTTAGTCGGGCTCACCTATCCGTTTTCTAGCCGTGACCGCACCCCAACTCCATAAGAGGAAACCCAAGAAAACACCCTGACTCAACTCTAAGTATTTTACTCAGAATGAACCTTAAACCCATAAACTTACTTTATTTAAATATCATGAATACTTTATCTTAGAGCATTCACAACCCATGTCTTATAAGTATGTGAGTGTGAGTTCTTAAATTATATGGGATAGTTTTGGGTGGTTGTGAGCGGAGGAGAGAGAAAATGTTACTGTTTATTTGTAAATTTAAGGATTTACTGTTCAACCCTTATAAATTTTTTAATATTTTTGAAAGTGGTTGTGAGTGAAGGAAAGAGAAAAGGTAATGAAAAATGTATAAAAATATATTATTTAATTGAAATAAGAGATAAGAAGTAGTGATTTTTAATGTAATTATATAGATAAAGATATTATTTAATTAGAATGCTCTTAGATGGTTGTTTTAAAGATTACTGGTTTATCTATATAATATGTTTGTGTGTAGTACAAGTGGTAGTGATATAACATGTTCCCTTTACGCTATGTTAATGTTTGTGTGTAGTACAAGTAGTAGTGTTTCAGTGGGTTTGACCAATGCAAAAGGTTCATTGGGAGGTGTGGAAATAGGGGTCTATGAGGTGTGGATGCATGACATGGTTGGGCAGTGTGTTGAGTGTGATTGGACATTGGGAATTGGAGGTTATGTTGTTGAAAAGGGTCGTTGCTTGCATGCAATTGCAAATTTATGGCTTCATGTGGCTGCTCCTTAAACCATCTCCGATAGGGTTGTTTTTTTTTTTTTTTGAAAATTACTAAAATGACCGATTGATCAAAATTGATTACTAAAATAATCGGTCAAAATTAAAATTTTTAAAAAGAAAAAACCTATCAGAGACTGCTATGTGTCATCTCTCGCTGAGTCAGCGAGGAAATATGGGAATCCCTCACCTCGAAAAATATACCCGGCGAGGGAATGGCATAATCCCTCGTCCACGTGGATCCCTCGCTGATGTGTCTGCAATCCCTCGCTGACTCAGCCAGGGATTACGTGATTCCCTCGCCCATATTTACGAAAATACACCTCCTCGCCCAAAATTAATTTTTTAAATCAAAAATCCGAGATTTGTAATTATTTATTGTTTTTTTAAATACTTAAAAATTTAATTTAATTATTTATTGTAATTTTATTTTTGCTTGTATAATATCATGTTTACCCTTAACAAATCTTATATTATTCTCACCATTCTTCTTAAAATTCTCTGATTTTTTTTAAAATATCAGTTAATATCATAGTATGCAGTGGTGGTAAATGACATTTTGTAAACGATCTTGAAAAATATCTACCATTAAAAGATAAATGTATTATACATGTTCGTAGTTTATCTAGTAATATAACATTGGTTGAATTAAAAGATATTATTTCTTCAAAACTGAGAATTCAAAGTTATATACGATTATCGTATAAAATGTCTACCTATGCTAATTTTTATTGATATTTCTGATGATCAAGATTTACTATATTTTATGAATGTTATTCTTAATGGTCAAAATGAAATTTTTACATTATTCGTCAGTGAAGAAGCAGATGTTATTTGTAGTAGCTTTGCTGTCCACGAGGAAAAAATAAATTTTACAAACGACACTGAAAAGTTTAATTATGATTTAAATGATATTCCTGTGAATAACGAGAGTTATAGTACGTGATATTAAGCAAGAATCTGATTATGAAAAAAAAAAGAATTTTTATGAAGGCTGACGTGGGCGAGGGTTGGGTCAAATCCGTCGCGTAGATGGTTATGCCCCTCGCTGAGTCGACGAGGGATGGGCCAAATCCCTCGCCTCGTTAACCGTGTCCCTCGCCAATAATATTTTTTTTAATTCGTATTTTACAAGCGGGCGAGATAATTACACGTGGGCGAGGGAAAGTTAATCCACGTGGGCGAGGTTTTATGACTTTTCCTCGCCCGAGGCGATGGTCAAAGTCAACGGTCTATTTTCGTATTTTTTTTATCAATGGTTATTTGAGTAAATCGGGTTGGCCAATTGGTTATTTTGATAATTTTTTCTTTTTTATGATTTTAAATACAAGAGGAAATGATGTGGATGAGAGAGAATTTGATGTGAGGAAGAGGATGTGTTGAAGTTTTTGATCAACAACTTAATTTGTTGACTATATGAGAGGAATAGTAGAGAGAGAAGAGAGGAGATAGAGGGTTGGGTTTAGGAGTAAAAATTTTAGATTTAAGGTTAAGGGTTTGAATCGAGTTAAAAATGGGAATAACCAAATGGGTTAGTAACGGGTCAGTGATCTAATTAATCATTCAAAAAATATATATTTTATAAAATCTAAGAGTTATTGTTAAATAAATGGATAATTTTATAAAATAGTAATAAACTTTTAAGAGTGTTTCAATTAATTAACTTAAGTTTATAAAAGTATCACAATTAGATGACTTAATTTTCATATTTATTTAAATTATAAGTTTTAATATGTTTTTTGTTTTAATTAGAAAATATTTTTTTCTTTTGTTTGATGCTGATTTGAAATGGTGGCTTGAATTTTAGATACTTATTTATTTTTAATATAATTAACATATTTTTAATATAAAACAATATGCATCACTTTCTTGAGCGGGATATACTGAGACCCTGCTCTTGAGCGGGATATACTGGGTTTGTTTGTTTGTTTGTTTGTATATTTTTAATATAAATTTAGATATTGAAAATTTTGATCCCCGTGTCTTCTCCTCCATCACTTTCTTGACATAAGAAAATTCGACGATAACCCGATTTGATGATTTAGTGATCAATTTAAGAAAAATATGCATAAATGATCAAATTAACACTTTTAAAACTTTATAAAAATATACATAAATGATCAAATTAACACTTTTAAAACTTTATCACTATTGTATTACATTTTTCCTAAACTTATATAATACATATAGAGAGGGAAGATAAGAGAGAGCGAGAAAGAGAGATAAAAGAGAGAGAGAGAGAAAGAGAGGGAGAGAGAGCAAGAGAGAGAGAGAGAGAGAGAGTTGTCTTCCATCCACATATTGCACGTCTGGTAAGTAATTTCCAATCAACTAGTAGCTTAATGCCTTAAGTAATGTCATTAACATATCGAAATGGTGTTCATTTCAACTAGGGTTAACTAGGTCTCATCTATTTATATAAAAGAAGATTTTAATTGGACACTTATCATATTTCTAAAGCTCTTAATTTTAATTTTCTCGTCTATCTTTTTTATTAAATAACTACATTAATTACAAGTGATATAATTTAATTTTTTTAGATTAACTATTTTTTAATAATTTAAGAAAGAGTTCTTTTTAAATATGTAATTTCTAAGAAAATATTTGTTAAGATAAGAAATTTTTTTTAAAACATTAAAGTCTTTTAAAAATATGAAATATTAAAAAATTATTGTTTTAAATAATATAATTTATATGAACTAAAATAATTAAAATTCAGAGTTATAATGAGGTTTTTTAGAAACGACACTTTTTAATGGTTTGTTTTGAAATAAACTGTTTGAATTTTTTTTTCTTTCTAAAACAAAGAAATTATTTTATTACTTATAATTACTACTCATAAGTAATTTATTTAACATGTGTAATATACGTGATACTAACCTAGTTTTCTGAATATAGACAAAATGATATATATGTGAAATAGGTATAATGAGAAATTTTAACACCAAGGAGTTTAATCAAACAAGATTTAGGTAAGAAATTTAACAATTTAGTCACAAATCACAATGCGAATGAGTTAACAAAATTAACAAAGTGATATGTCATATATCAATCAACATACTTAACGAGTAAAAGTTATTAATATCATTATTATTATTATTATTATTTTGTTCTGTGAACTACATGTAAAAGTTATGATCATCTTTAGTTCAATCCCTATGTATATGATTTTAGAGAAAATTACCCAAATACTTAACGAGTAAAAGTTATTAGTATCATTATCATTATTATTATTATTATTATTATTATTATTATTATTATTATTATTATTATTATTATTATTATTATTTTATTTTGAGAGATATGGAGAATATACTATGGCTCATGTGTATTCTCGGAGAACCAGTGACAATTCTGTATCACCGGTAATAGTCCTTATAAAAAAATTAATTTTAGTGTTACTTATATTATTAATACAATTAATATTATTCATTAAAGAATTCACATTTTAAATTTAAGTAGCTACTATGTTAAATAATAAAAATTAATACATTTCATGTCTCAATAAAAAAGAATTATAATATTATCCTTAGCAAACTCGTGCGCGCCCTACTTCATGAGCTATTTGTAACAATTCCCACCGCGTCCAACCGAATGCTAAACTTGTGCGTTTAAACAAAAAAATGCATATTTAATTGTAACTAATAAAGTTTTAATAAACTTATGTACAAACTATCCCGTGAGGTTTATGTAACAACCCCAATCACATCATGATGGGAGACTAAAAAATTTGTTTCAATCTAATATTATTATCACAGTAATAAATTGTGTTAAAAACATCAGATTAATTTTATTATTAAATTAAATAATTTACCTTTAGAGTCCGGTTCAAATACAAAGTCCAAATTATGTAAAAAGTGTGAGAAGCAATCAGTGATTGACATGTGGCATATTTTTAAAAATAGAAGTAGGGGTATTTTAGGAAGTGTCATTTATTAATAGAATTTTCAATACTTCAGCGATCGACCATTACACTGTACGATTGAGGTTTCCAACAGATTTTTCACTTTATCGTTGAAGATTCAAACAATCGAATCGTTGAAATCAATCGTTGAAGATTCAAACAATCAAATTTTCAATTTCAATCGCTGAAGATTGCTTTACATCAATTACTTCAGCGATGTCGACGAGAGATGATCAATTTGGTACGTATGAGGACGATTATATACTGCAATTGAAATAGTATGTTAATTTTGGCACCGTAATTTTGTCGTTTTGATCATCGTTCTGTCTATACTGTATGATTTTCTGTGAATTTTGTTATTGATTGACATCATCATTGTGTCATAGGTATCATCATTGTGTCATAGGTATCATCATTGTGTCATAGGTATCATCATTGTGTCTTTTGTATCGTCATTGTGTCTATACTGTTAGATTGCTCTGGACATTATCAATTTGTTGTTGAACATATTTTATAAATATTAGTTGTGTTATATGATACTATTTATACTGATTGTGTCAGGTTTAGAGGGTCATTGTGTCAACCAAGCATGATTGTGTCAAATTCTATCTTTGTGTCATTTATTTGTGAAGGTTCATTGTGTCATGTTTGGGGATTCATTGTGTCATGAAAGCTGCTTATAATGTGTCTTTTGTGAAGGTTCATTGTGTCATGTAAGCTGCTTATAATGTGTCTTTTGTAAAGGTTCATTGTGTCATGATTGGGGATTCATTATGTCTTTTATGTTTTTGTGTCTTTTTATGACTTGTTGTTTTTATTCATATAGATGCTGAAAATTACAAAGATGTTGGCCAACAATGTGTATCCCCAGGTTCTGGAAGAGTATCTTATATACCTTTTGCAAGGAGTTCAATTAAACCTGTTGTAGGAATGGAGTTTGTTTCTATTGAGCATGCGTTTGCATTTTACCAAAGGTATGCTCTTTCTTGTGGTTTTGAAGCTAGGAAGCATACAGAATATTTGCAAGCTGGTAAAGTACTTTTGAAGTATTTTGTTTGTTCGAAGCAAGGGTTTAAAAGGGGAAAAGTATTTGATTCTTCAAATGATGAGGACGATAAATGTAAGTGGAAGCGTAGTAAACCATCTAAGAGAGTTGGGTGTGAAGCAATTCTTAAGCTACGTTTAGTTAATAGTAAATACTGTGTTTATTATTTCAAGGAAGAGCACAACCACTTGTTGGTTGATCAAGATGATGTGCATCTTTTACCTGCTGCTAGAAAGGTTGATCATGTAAAAGAAAGTGCAATTCAAGCTTTGTCTAGTATAAATATTGGTCCCGTTCGAGCTTTTCATATATTGAGAACTTTGTGTGGTGGTTATGCGGAAGTCGGTGCGACGAAAAATGATTTCAAGAATTATAAGAGGGATTTAAATAAATATATTGGTGAATATGATGCTGATATGCTTGTTCAAATTCTTATGAAGAAAAAGGGTCACTTGACGAATTTTACTTGTGAATATTTTGTTAAAGAAGATGGAACATTAGGTGGTTTATTTTGGGCTGATGATGTTATGAAGAATAATTACTTGATCTTTGGTGATGTTGTTGGATTTGATGCTACTTATAGATCTAACAAGTAAGATTCTAATCTCTTCATTGTGTCATATTTTCATTGTGTCTTTTTTCCATTGTGTTATTATTTACATTATTCATTGTGTCATGTATATCATTGTGTCATATATATCATTGTGTCATATATATCATTGTGTCATGTATATCATTGTGTCATATATATCATTGTGTCATAATACTCATTGTGTCATGGTGTTAATGTGTCATATATAGCATTGCGTCATAAGATTCATTGTGTCTAATTATATTTATTGTGTCGTATATGATAGGTATGATATGGTTTTTGTACCTTTCACTGGTATAGATAACCACAACAGAAATGTTACTCTTGGTGCTGCTCTTCTTGGATCTGAAACTGCAGATTCATATAGGTGGTTATTGCGTAACTATGTCAAATCTTTTGGTAATCCACCTAAAGTTATTGTTAGTGATCAAGATCCTGCAATGAAGAGGGCTATACTAGATGTTTTACCAACTTCCCGGCATAGGTTATGTATGTGGCATATATGGGACAAAGTGACATCTAAGGTATCAAGTGTTTACTCATTGTGTCTTTTTCTTTTTTACTTATTGTGTCATTTGATATTCTGCTATTCCTTTTTCAGTCATTGTGTTTTTATATTATCTGATATTGCTTTGCGCTCATATTTGTAGGTGGGACCAGTTTTGTGTAACACTACAGATTTTAAAAAGAGATTGGCTGCTATTGTATGGGCAGAATCTATTACTCCTGCTGAATTTGAAAAAGAATGGGATGTAATTCTATCTGAGTTTGGTTTAACTACTCATCCATGGTTGTGTGATATTTTTAATATCAGAGGAGATTGGATTCCTGCATATTATCAAAATGAGAATTTTTCTGGGCTGATGCGTACAACGTCGAGATGTGAAAGTGAAAACCACTTTTTAATCAGTTTTGTAACCCAAGATCAACTTTATTGGAGTTTAGTAGTCATTTTGAATCTGCTATGGAGGCTCAGAGGTATGAG
The DNA here is from genome assembly GCA_024085815.1 of Flaveria linearis. Taxonomy (NCBI): domain Eukaryota; kingdom Viridiplantae; phylum Streptophyta; class Magnoliopsida; order Asterales; family Asteraceae; genus Flaveria; species Flaveria linearis. The sequence goes on along the minus strand of JABSNV010001100.1, from coordinate 85,597 downwards.
CATAGGAAGAATGATCATGACACTCGATTTGCTAATGTGGAGTTGTGCAGTTCATTTGTTCTTGAAAAACAAGCTGCACAGATTTTTACGCGAACTATTTTTTTGGATCAGCAGTTGGAGATAAATAATGCAATCAATAGTTGTGCATATGTGAGCATTGAAACAGTTGATGATTTTGCAAAGTTTGAAATCAAAGATTTCAGGCAACCATGCACTGATTATTTTAAGGTATCAAATCTTTTTTGTTTTTGTTTATATATTGTGTAATATTTTACTTGATATGTGTTTTACTATATCATTGTGTCAGGTTTAGAGGTTCATTGTGTCAACCAAGCATGATTGTGTCAAAATCTATCGTTGTGTCATATCTTTGTGAAGGTTCATTGTGTCATGTTTGGGGATTCATTGTGTCATGAAAGCTGCTTATAATGTGTCTTTTGTGAAGGTTCATTGTGTCATGATTTGGGATTCATTGTGTCATAGTTTGGGATTCATTGTGTCATGAAAGCTGCTTATAATGTGTCTTTTGTTGAGGTTCATTGTGTCACGTTAAATATAATTGTGTATTTTGTTGTAGGTTATGTTTCGAAAGGAAGATTTGACCATATCATGCAGTTGCAATAGGTTTGAACAGTTTGGGTTGATATGTAGTCATATTTTCTACGTTCTTCGGCTTTGTGACATTAGAGAGTATCCAAAAAAGTATGTTCTTAAGCGTTGGACAAGGGAAGCTGTGCCAAATACTTCTCTCAGATCTGATTTTATACTTCCTGGTTGTGACAACAACTGGCATTTTATAGAAGATGTGGTTCGTGATATTAGGAGTGCCAATGATTATATTGTTAATAAATTGGTTACGAACAAAGACGAGTTGTGTTTTTATCGTGATTATTTGAATAGTTACAAGTCTAAGGCTGATGAAGTTGAAATGGTCGCCCCACCTCCAAGTAGGAGAGATAGGTTTGCAGAGTTAACTGGAGGGAGCGAAAGAAATGAAGCAAAATTGTGTGTACCGGTTAAGCAAAAGACAAAAGGTAGGCCGAAAAGAATGAAGTCTGCTCGTGAGTTAGCGATCGAACAAGCAGGAAAAAAGTTGCGACATTGTGGGTTTTGCAAACAACCTGGTCACATTATACGCAATTGCAGTTTATATCTTCAAAGCATTAAAGATAAACAAGCTTCAAGCAGCTCAACAATTGATTCTATGCCTATTCAAGAATAGGATTCATTGTCATAAGATTCATTGTGTCAAATACTCATTGTGTCATAATAATTATTGTGTCATCATATTCATTGTGTCATTAGACTCATTGTGTCATATTTGAAGAGTTTTGTTTATGTTTGATTTTGACAATAAAAACATGGTACCAAAATAATATTGTGTAATGTAAAGCAACATATAGCAACAAATACTAACATGCCAACACAAAGCAAAATATAACAACATGCCAACATACCAAATTACTATTGTATCAAACTACGATTGTGTCAAACTTGCATTGTTTCAAACAAGCATTGTGTCAACTAACATTGTGTCAACTACCATTGTGTCAACTACCATTGTGTCAACTACCATTGTGTCAACTACCATTTTGTCAACTACCATTGTTTCAAACAAACATTCAGTCCAAACAACTACTGTGTCAAATTACCATTGTTTCAAACAACCATTGTTTTGAACTACGCCATTCCAAATGTCAGCCTTTTAAAGATTCTGTCTTTTGATGTTTTTTGGAGGCTGATTTTTTTAGGACCAGGTAACTCCATGTAGTTCTTCACATCTTTTATTACCAAATCCCTTGCTTCATTTATGTCATGCAATAGAATTTTTGCAGCATACTTTCGGCGCAAATCTTCCAATTCTGCCGCCTGCTTATTATCTTTTTCATCAGTGAATCCACAATCCCAGAACTTCACATCTTCTCCCAGGTACATCTCCATGTGTCGCATGAGAAATACTCCACAATCAATCCCATTTTTGGATGTTCTCCATGTCATTTTTAACCGTTCAATTGATGTTTCCTTCATTTTTTTGGCTTTTCGATGTGAAATACTTGCAAGGTAATCTGCAAAAACATCTCTCTGTGGAAAAAAATCAACATTGTGTTATATTTAAATAGCATACATTTTGCTATATTAATTATATGGGTTTTAAGTACTTACTGCTCTCTCGGGTAGACCAAGGTACTTTGCTTCATATTCACCAGATGCACTGTTGTCAATCAAGATTGTCCTTGTGTCTTTTAGATTGAAACAAATAAGGTAATAATGACCCATTTGAAGGATTGGTAGCATCACCATATCAAACTTCTTTATATCTTTCCCCAACTTCTCATTTTTTAAATGGTTGTTCATGTTTTCTGTGAAGTCCTTAAGAACAAGCTCATAATCTCTCATGTAAGTGTGAGAGTTCTGTAAATCAAACAATATAAGATAAAATAAGTTAAATAAGACTTGACACAATGATATCATTGTGTCATAAGATTCATTGTGTCATATATAGCATTGTGTCATATATTCATTGTATCATGTATTCATTGTGTCATAAGATTTCTTGTGTCATATAATTTCTTGTGTCATGTATTCATTGTGTGATAAGATTCATTGTGTCATAAGATTCATTGTGTCATGGTGTTAACGAGTCATATAATAATATCATTGCATCATTTATTTTACTTACAATCATTTGAGGATTGCAAAAAAGCCTGTAATAAGACTCTCTTGCCTTCTTCTTTTCTTCAACATTCAGTATATGTGCCCATATAGCAATAACATCAATATGAACTTCAATTTCCGGCCTTAGACTCTCCAATTCCACCCTTGGCACCGTCATGTAATCTTTAGATACAAATAAAAGATCCCTGCAAAAGAAACAAAAAGAAATGTTAGTAGACTAATTAAAATTTAAATTTATTCATAGAAGTTGTTTTACCATGGTTTTTCATTTCCTGCAAATAGACAACTTGATGTGTTATTTTCTGAAACTGTTCTTCTTTCGAACATTACAACTTGTCGTTGTATGAATGGTGAGCATAAAGCTTCTGCTGGAAACTTTTTTCTCTCTGGTCTCTTTTTGATGTTTAAGTCATCTTGTTTTGGACATGTAATTGGTGGTGCATGTGAAATAGGATCAACATCAAGCACTGTTTTTGAAGCAGGAGTTTTAAAAGAATCTGTATTTTCTGGTACTTCAGGAAAGATGACTATATCTGCCTTCATTGTGTCATCCTTTCCCATTGTGTCATGCTTTGTGTGCTCAGCAACAGAGTCCATAAGATTCTCCACATCTATAACATTCTCAATTTGAACCATTGAGTCATCCTCCAACTCCTTGTTTTTTACCTCCAACTCTTTGCAGACATCCTCCACTTCTACCTTCTTACTAACAGCATCAATATTATCTTCTTCTGGTGTTGGAGTCAATAAACGAAAGTTTGGTTTATCAAAGACATCATCCAACTCCTTGTTTTGTACCTCGCTTTCTTTGTTCACATTATCTTCTTCTTGTGTTTGAGTCAATAGATTAAAGTTTGGTCTATCAAAGTCATCATTATTCATTGTGTCATCGGTAACTCCCATTGTGTCATCAGCAACTCCCATTGTGTCAATCGCATGCTGTCTAATCAATGTTTTCAAATTTGTAACAATTCTCATAATTTTAATGTCTGTTTCGTCTTGACATTCAACCATTGTGTCATCCTTTTCCATGGTGTCATTCACATTCACTGTGTCATCCTTTTCCATTCTGTCATCTGTAGCCATTGTGTCATGCTTTTCCACTGTGTCATCCTTTCCCATTGTGTCATCTTTTGGCATTATGTCATTCAAATTCACTGTATCATGCTTTTCCACTGTGTCATCTTTCTGTTCTAAACAAGCTCCTGCCTCTAAACCTCCTAACTCTACAGCTCCAAATCCAACTGCCTCTCCAGCTGCAGCTCCAGATTCAACTGCATCTCCAGTTCGTTCAACTTCAGCTTCAATTGTGTCATTCTTTGATTTTGGTTTATAAGAGTTCACCAAACATTCCCATTCTTTTTGTTTCTTTTCAATTATTGTGCTTCCAGGGAAATCTTTGATTGACTTCTCTAATAATGACATTACCCAAATTGCGTGGTCATCAAACAGCTCGAGCTCTTTTTCAATCTCTTTTACCCTTTCCTGTTGTATAAACAATAATTGTTGATGATTTTTCAAGTAAATTATTGAAAGCTTATTATAATAATTAAACGTCATACCTCTTCTGTTTCAGCCATCATATCCTCAACATCAACTTCCCTTACTTCTTCCACACCTAATGAAAACAAAATTAATATAAATTATTATGACACAATGTTCAAATAGAATGACACAATAGGATTTGACACAATGATACAATGATCATTGTGTCATATGTAAATACATACTTTTCTTGATTTTGACTTTCAAGCTTGGTTTCTCTTTCCTTTGAGTTTTCTTTTCCAATGCGATTGTGTCATTTTCAGAACTTGTGTCATCCACAAGCATTGTGTCATCCAGTCTTCTTTCAATATCCAAAAACATTTCAAAAGTGAACATGTCAAGACTTATTGAAGATGAACTCTTCACAATCTCAAACTCGTAAGCATATAAAATCTGCAATTAATAATAACAGTAATTGTGTCATATTCCATTGTGTCATATTCAATTTGGTAATATTAATTTTAGAGACAATATACACTTACCGCAAGCACCAAAAGAGGACCACAGAATAAGCCCTTTTCATTAGCTTCCCATATTTGTTTCTGCTTGTTCAAGCAGTTGAATATGTAATCACACCAATCCACTTCCTGAATTTGGGTTTCTTTTGTTAATGACGCTAAAAATCTTTGGTTGACTGTGTTGCTTTTCATAGCCTCTCCCAACACAGTGAAAAAAATTACCAAAAAATTTAGTTGAAATGTTCTGCTTGTGTCATTTTTTCTATTAGATACATGCTCAACAAAATTTCTGATGAAGATCCTCCCAGATTCTCCAAACTGACTTCTCCACTCCTTTATTACTGGATCATTAACATTAGGCTTAGCTTGTTCATCAACTTTTACACCACCAATAGGTATTCCAAATACTTCATGAATTAAACGTGGTGTTACTTTAAATTGATGTGTGCCATTGTTGAATATATTTGTCTTGGCATCGTAGTTTTTCAAAATCCAATAACCAAAAGATGTTGGAATTGTGTGCAAGTTCAATAGTAGAGCTGGTCCAAAACCCATTTCTTTAACAACCTTTTTCTGCTTTTTTGTTAATTCTCCCAAAAAACTGACAAGGTTGTTAAGTGAACATCTCAAGTTAACTTTTTGTCCATTGTATGCAAAAAAGCTTGGTTTTGTTGGGTCTTTAGCAACCTTGACGCGTTTCTCTTTTCTTACTAGATCAGTGGTTGATTTTCTCTTGCTTAATTCATTTTCTCTTTCAGCTTGTTTTTTGTCCCAAATATCAACCACAAAATCTTTTAATAGCATGCTATCTTGCACATCTACAAAACAATGAATGAGACAACATATCATATAACTTAGTAAAGGAAGTAAGTTTTTAATAGAAGAATTATGGTAGACACTAACTTTCAGAATGATCTTCAGGACTATCAATTATCAAAGGGTTTGACTTGTCATTTTTGAATTTACTGAAATACTTCTTTGATATTCTTTCACTTTTTCTTTTACGTCTTGGACCTTCACAAAGACACATTATTAGCAGTTTTCATGACACAATGAATCTCAAACTATGACACAATGAATCCCCAATCATGACACAATGAACCTTCACAAAGACATGACACAAATATAGTTTTTGACACAATCATGCTCGGTTGAAACCCCCCCAATCATGACACAATGGATCCCAAATCATGACACAATCATGCTCTTTTGAAAACCCCCAAGCATGTTTTCATGACACAATGAATCCCCAAAGCATGACACAATGAATCCCTAATCATGACACAATGAACCTTCACAAAGACATTGTTAGCATGAATCATGACACAATGAACCTTCACAAAGACATTGTTAGCATGAATCATGACACAATGAATCTCAAACTATGACACAATGAACCTTCACAAAGACATGACACAAATATGTTTTTGACACAATCATGCTCGGTTGAAACCCCTCAATCATGACACAATGGATCCCAAATCATGACACAATCATGCTCTTTTGGAACCCCCCAAGCATGTTTTCATGACACAATGAATCCCCAAAGCATGACACAATGAATCCCTAATCATGACACAATGAACCTTTACAAAGACATTGTTAGCATGAATCATGACACAATGAATCCCCAAACCATGACACAATGAATCCGCAATCATGAAACAATGAGCTTTCACAAAGACATTATTAGCAGGAATCCCCAAAGCATGACACAATGAATCCCTAATCATGACACAATGAATCCCTAATCATGACACAATGAACCTTCACAAAGACATTGTTAGCATGCATCATGACACAATGAATCCCCAAACCATGACACAATGAATCCCTAATCATGACACAATGAACCTTCTCAAAGATATTGTTAGCATGCATCATGACACAATGAATCCCCAAACCATGACACAATGAATCCCCAATCATGAAACAATGAGCTTTCACAAAGACATTATTAGCAGAAATCGTGACACAATGAATCCCCAAAAGCATGACACAATGAATCCCTAATCATGACACAATGAACTTTCACAAAGACATTATTGTTAGCATGACACAATGAATCCCCAAACCATGACACAATGAATCCCTAATCATGACACAATGAACTTTCACAAAGACATTATTAGCAGAAATCGTGACACAATGAAACCCCAAACCATGACACAATGAACTTTCACAAAGACATTATTACCATGACACAATGAACATTCACAAAAGACACATTATAAGCAGATTTCATGACACAATGAATCCCCAAACCATGACACAATGAAGTTTTGCAAAGAGATGACACAATGATAGATTTTTGACACAATAATGCTCGGTTGAAATTTCACAATGAAACCCCTAAATCATGACACAATGCATAGTTATATTTGACACAATAATGCTTGATTAGGTTTTACCTGTTTGTTCTTGCTCTTCGATTGGACTTATTCGTAGTGTTTGTGAGTTTATGCTTGTGGTTCTGGAGGTTTCCGAATGTTCATTAGACACTGAAGACTTTTTCGACTGTACGGGATCCATGTTTACGTTTGATGATTTCGTCGGAGATGGTTTTCGAGGAAAAGACGATGATGGAAGTTTTCGTCGAAGACGGTTTTGAATAGACTTTGAAAACGTTTTCGTCGGAGACGGTTTATTGTCAAATTACAGTTTTACCCCTCCGCCTGTTAGCAGTTTTCCATTTATTTACAAGTTTGCCACCGCGTTTTTTTGAACCATTGATCTATTTTAAGTAGCTGATCCAACGGCCAGAACCACTTCTCACACTTTTTAGAAATTATAGGCTTTGTAGCATATCTCAACTCTTACCTTTATATTAATTGATGGGTGAATGCACAGTATTAATTTAGGTACTGCTTGTGATGCTCATGATACATCACTTATTTTTTACTTTTCTAATCGATAGCACTCTTTGGCAACACATATTCTTAGTTAATACAACTTCACTAATATTAAAATAAATATCAACTGGTATACATTTTAATACATGTAATCTATTTTCAAATGAAGAACTTAATAAATTAACTAGTATAGTATGAAACCGAAAAAATATGTCGATTTCGAAACTTCACCTAGCGTACCAGGGCGTAGAGCTTAATATAAGTGACATTTAGTATAAGATAACATATGCCACAGCGTTAATAGTAAAACTCATGCTTCATTTATTGTTTAGATTTAAAATATAACTAGTGTTATTACCCAGACGCTCGTTGCGCGTCTTGGGAACGCCGCAAAGCGGTGTATAAAATTAGAATGTTCAACGTGTGGCTCAGAACTAATGGCAGGTTGTGGCTGCACATTGGAAATAGTTGCCAAGCCAATGCAACCGGTACCAGTTTTCATGTATCATCATAGCCGTGCAACAACCAAAAGCAACAACATCAAATGAATACCATTATTATCGACATCAACAACCAAGAGTGCTCACAACATGATAGAACAAAGGAAGATAAACAATGAAACGTAAAGAAATTGAACCCAGGTGACCAGTAATGACTAATACAAAGACAAAAATCATAATAAACATACACAACGTGGCTCAGATCTTATTAGTAAACCGATGTGGCTGCAACACGGGTTGCAAGTGAAAAACATGTCACTTGCCATCCTCGTTCATGGCACGCCAAGCAACGGTCCATATCACAGTCATCATAGCCAAAGAAACATAATCCACGGGAATCCAATGTCGAACGATGTAGGGTTTCATAGCAAACCTACACATTCATCAGATCAACAACTTAGGGTTCATACCATAAGCCTCAATTGGAATAATGGCAGCTTCGGTGCCGCCAGCAATGATCATATCAGCTTCACCCCTACGGATATGATTTACGGCAGCATGAAAGCAGTAGTTTGAGGTAGCACAAGCAGTTGAAATTGAGTAGTTTGGGCCCATAAAACCCAAATCTATAGCTAATAATGCAGATGCCATGTTTGTTATTGCATAAGGAATGAAAAAAGGTGTAATTTTTCTGAACCTCTTTCTATTAGAGACTGAACTCCATCAGAAAAAACTGTTAGACCTCCCATTTCTGTTCCAACAAGCACACCAGCACGCTCCTTATTAACCTGCAAACATTATAGATATTAGAAAATCAAGAATTTACATAAAGATTGTAAGATTCCAAAAAAAAAATAAAGGTTTGCTGTGGGAACCCAAGCCATTGATGATTCTTACAAGCAGTACCTTAATAGAACAAATATACATATACATTACATAAGTGTGTGGGAGATTTAGCCCCTCATTTGTTATGCATATATATAACCAAAACTGATCTTAAATTAGTTTAGCATCAAAACTAAGTATTAATGCCCAGATACAACTTACAATAATATTATTGTCTAACAGGGTAAAATTAGTTCATTGAAAAGGTTCATACATACTCTATGGTCATGTAGGAAACTACTCCCTCCATTGTAATTGGATCATAAAATGGCAAAATGAGAATTTAGTAGAGGTGGCCATGTTGACCCATTTAAAGCAGGTTATGTTCTATCTCTATGGGCCACCATGAAAACAAATAAAAAATTAACAAAAACTAATAAGAAATTGGGACGAATAAGTTGAAGGTCGCCTGGAATGTACTTTTACTGCATTGAACCTCCTAAATATTGTTTTAAGTGGAGAAATATAGATAAGTATTGTAATCATGCTTGTCATTTGACGTGCTAAAATTGTTAATTATTTATCAAAAAGTCTTAAATGGACTGAAGGTTTTTCGAACCCGACCCACCAGAAATGTCCAGTTTCCCACCTCTAGAATTTAGCTTCAAAATGTGGCAGATAAGTAAATGTTGCAATTAATTTCATATTCCATAACAAAAATCATTGCAACTATTTTGGGACGAATGAAAACTGTTTGAAAAATACGCGCATCACAAACTCTTTTACCAAAGGCACACGTATCTAGTATGCTTCAAATTTCCCATCTACTTCCACTCGAGTACACACGACTTAAAGAATCAGGCAATCATTTGCTTAAAGCTAAGATATTTAAGTAATTTTACATTCATCTTGATAATCAGTTTTCCTAGGATTTCTCCTTACCTCTTCATCCTAATATGATTATTTTGATCCTATATATAATAAGATAATAGAAGAATAATCAGTCCGCACAAACCCTATATAACATTAAGAAACAGACTGTAACATGTTGAGATCATTAACACAGTTAAGTTTATACTTACGAATGATCGTGCAAATGTAGCATCCATTCAGTAAATTCCACTCAATGCAAACACAAAATCAATTCAAATGATCAATCAAGATTCATCAACAACAACACAAAGATTCACCAAACGAATTCACTGACCACAGAGCGTTCAAACTCATTAGCGCCAACTAAGCGAATCGAATCGATCAAATCCCTCATGGCATGCTTGGAGATCCCTCCTCTCTGCACAAACTCATTCAAAAAGCCCTCATCAGCAACCCTCTTCCCCTTGCTCTTCGATCTCTCACCCACATCCAGATCAAAAGCTCCAGCGACAAACACCGGCAGGTACTCCTCCTCCGACCTCCCAATCACACTCTCCAACACCTCACCGCCGATCGACATCTTAATCTTCTCCGGATGCATCCTCAACCTACCCCCTTCGCAAATCGAGCTCCTCAACGTCTGACTGTAAAAGGACCTAAACCACCCACCTCCGTCGTCGGATAACGATCTCCGGTAGCCCTCCGGAGAGGGTTTGAGCAGATCGAGGCGGCGGGTGAATCCATTTCCGAAGTAGGCTTCGCAAGATTTGAAAGGGGTGTTAGGGTTTAGGGTCCATGGGAGGTAGGAGGGCAAGATGGGCCATGGTTTGTTGGAATTGGGTGGTGATGTGAGGTGGGTGTGTTCGGAGACGGTGGGGTGGGAGTGGGGGTGTGGTGGTGGCTGACGGCGGCGGAAGAGGTGGTGGTCGGCGGAGAAGAAGAGGGAGACGGTGATGGAGTTGATGATGAAGAGTGGGCACTATTCATTGAATAGTGATATCACTTGGTTTTTTCATATTATGTAATAAGACGTATCTTACTTATCTTTTTTGGTTTTGTGAGAATCATTATCAGTAAATTTTAGTACCTATCAGTATTCTGATAAAAAATAATGAGATAAATCACAACTTGCGTTTGATATGTGAAAGAGTTTATAACATTAGGTGAGAGGAAATCTTGAATTGTCAACCAACTGCGACACCGGAAGAGAAGTGTGGGGTTTCCGCCCTCCTAATATGAGATAGGTTTGTCAATGTGAAGCTAGCTCACTTGGTAGAGGTATATGTCATAGCTACCCTATTGTGTTGTATGCATATGAACAAATGCAATCAATCAACTTTGGACTTAGAAAACAGAACAAATTTCATTTCACATGTGATTAAAGAAAAATCAAAGATTGTTATGATTAATTGATTATCATATATTTCAAACAGAAAACGTTAAGATTATAATGCATCTCTAACCAATTACTTCAACGAATATTCTATAATAAAACAACTGTAAAAACAATTTAGATTATTAAAATTTTAAGATTTATATATACAACTAGTTTTAGTAAACTCGTGTATTACAGGGGTTGAATAAATAAAATATTAATATAATAAAATTTATTAATTATAAAATGATATTTTAAGATATAATATGACCGACTATACTAATAAAACAATGATATCAACTTTAATAAAAATTTATTTTAAATTATTTAAAAAAAATAAATATTTTGTTCTAAAACAAACCGTATAAAAATGTCATTTTTAAAAATTTCCTTATTATAACTCTCAAATTTAATTATTTTTTGTTTTATAAAATTGAATTTTTAAAAAATTCCAATTTTAAATATTTTGCACAAAGTTTTATTCCTTAGAAAATTAATTATTTTATAATACATCTGTTTATTTAGAAGTAACACTAACAAATATATCTTTTTTAATTTTTTAAATATAAAAGAATGTTAAATTATATTATTTGTAATTAAGGTAATTATTAAATAGGTGAGAGAGACGGGAAATTTTGGTGAGGATGATTGTGGTGGTGCCATGCGGTATCTCAAGTTACTCTTTTATTAGAGTAATATACTAAAGATCCGTGTAACACACGGGTTCAATCCAAAAATATTGTGTAACATCCGGTTTCTAAATTCGGACTTGTAATTGTATTATAGTTATGTTTAATTAATTAAGTTGAGTTTGTTTGTTAAGATTGGTGTTCAGTCGCATGACTTGCATGCGAATGAACTTCAGTCGCACCCCTTACGTGCGAATGAGACTCAATCGCACGAATGGTAGACGTATGGGCTTCAGTCGCACGATTCAGTCGTGCGAATGAGGTTCAGTCGTGCGACTGGGTGTGAGGCGGTTAAGATGTATGTGTGGATAAGTAAGGCGGTGCAGAGAGTTCAAAAGCAGATTCCTATCTGTATCATCTCCATTACCCTGTTCCCTTCACACCCAAACACCCCTGTTCTCACGAAATTGACTAAGGCAACTCCGTTTTGGTAAGTTTTGGATGCCACGAATCAATCTTGATATGTTATAAGCTGTGTATATGATTGAATTTGATCCAATAACACTTTTAATCATTAATTTGGTCTGGTTCTTTTCTAAGTTAAAATCCGGGAATTCGGATCTGAGTTTTTGTGTAGTTTTGGTGAAATAATGATCCGAAATCATTGTAAACGACGTGTATATGATCTGTTTTGAATATGATATGATTTGAATGGTTAAAACTCAAATTTTGAGTAAGTTTGGATAAAAAACGTCAAGAACACAGCTGCTGATCCGTTTCAGACGAATGGGCTCAGTCGCATGTCTCAGTCGTGCGAATGAATGGTTAGTCGTACGACTAAAGGTTCAGTCGCATGAGGTCCATTCGCACGATTGGATGTTCATCCGCATAGGTCCAGTCGCATAAGTGTTCATTCGCATAAGAGTCTTGTTTGAGAATAGTTTATTGAATCAAGGTTTATTGCTTTAGATATACCTTGATTAGAAGAAGGATTAGTTATCTCGTGTACGTGGACTGTGTAGATTGTCGTGAGGAAGTTAATAAGGTGAGTTCTAAGCCCTTTTTAAATGAGTGGTTTTAACATGCGGGCTAGCATACATACAATGATGAATAATTTGAATGTTTTAGCATCAGAATTGTGATAATAATGTTATACATTACTAACAGCTCGTGGGGCTGTTAGGGTAAAGTTGGGAGGATGAATGGTTGGGACAATGAATGGTTATCTGAACATTGTTAATCATTACGTGATGGTAATGATTCCAATGGGTCAGACGGGGTTTAATAACAGATGAAAATGTATTGAAACTGGTACTAAAAGAAAGAATGTATGGTGTGTAAATTAATGTGATAATATTGGCAATAAGTAAAGAAATTGTTTTGATGTAATGTAAATCTCAACAGGCCAGTTAGGGTAAGATGCCTGTGTGTGTAGACTGTACAGTGAAAAGGAGAGTTTTATCGTACGAATGGTTCATTCGTACGACTAAGCTTAGTCGCATGTTTAATCGTACGAATGAGTCCAGTCGTATAGCCTCAGTCGCATAAAGTGATCTGTAGGAAATGATTTGACTAAGTTAGGATTATTGTTGTAGATTTGCATTGAGAAGGAGAGTTTTAGCTGCCTTAGTGTATTTGGATTGGTAAACATTTGCTGAAAACATTAAGGTGAGTTCTAATTGCCCTTTTTATGTGTTAATGCTGTTTGACAATGTTGTTTGACAAATCGGGCACTGGCATGCATATAAATGAATAAAGATGTAAACAGAAATTTGGAAGTGGTAAATTTTGGTGAATGGCGAGGTGGAGTTTTGACCCACCAACTATAGATGGAGTTTTGACCCGTCAACGCCAACTATAGACGGAGTATTGACCCGTCGACGCGCGAGGTGGAGTTTTGACCCACCAATTATAAACGGAGTTTTGACCTGTACGCGCGAGGTGGAGTTTTGACCCACCAAAATGAATTGATAAAAAGAGGTCCATAATTACCTTGTGGGTATTCGATATGCATATCAATACTGGGACAAATAAATGGACTAGTGGATGTTTGTGAATTATTCGATGTTATAACCGTCGATAAATTACTATTATTCAAATATGGTGTTTATTAGAACTCACCAGTTTATCTGATTTAGTGTTTATTTTCTTATGCATGCCAGGTAATAATAGAGGTGTTCGTGATGGTGCCCCACCGAGTTAAAGTTTGGTTCTGGTGTATGATGCTGGCTATAATGTTGGGTTTTGGGAGAGATGTACATGAAGTTTGATAAAGTTTTAATATGTCGGTTAAAGTGTTGTAGTAATTTTAATGATGTAAACAGTTTTAATGTATGAAAATTCCGCTGTGCTTATAATCTCTGAAATGTTATAATAACCCAACTCGTAGCACCCTCCTTATTATATTATTATGAAATTGAGGGTGTTACAAGTTGGTATCAGAGCCTTAGTTAAAGAGATTTGAACAATTAATTGTTTCAAACTTTAACTGAATATGTGGGAAGTGCTAGTATCTACAACCAGAAGTGTGGTGAAATATTGTGTAGATGAGTATTTAATTGTTGGTGATAATTTAGTCGATTGATAAATAAAAGCAATTGTCTAGATTGAAGATTAGTATTGTGTGTATACATGATTCTATGGTTTAGATAGAAGTTGAAATAAACTGTGAAAAGATAATAAGAAGAGGCAGGATGGTGTGAATAAGTAAATAATTGATAACACCTGGCCAATGTTATGAGCAATTTACATTATATGCAGCATCCTGGTATCACTCATTATTTGATTATGGTTTATTTCTTATCGTAGATGAAGGAAATTGGTAATACAAACTCTAGACCTGAAGCTAGGATATCAGGTGATGAACTTAAGGCGGCTATAGGTGATGAGGTCGCCCGAGTGTTGCGTACTACCTTACCTGAAATGTTGAGCGACCTTAGGAAAGGTGGTGAATCATCTTCCCAACCAACTCCTCCACATGTTATTGTTGAGTCTGTAGTGGAGAAATCAGTGTCATATAAGCATTTTAAGGAATGTGACCCGCCTAAGTTTGAAGGCCAAAAAGATGTAGTAGTAACTTATAAGTGGCTACGAGAGATGGAAGCAACGTTTAAACTTAGTAGATGCAAGGAAGATCAGAAGGTGGGCTTTGCAGTGCATTCGTTCCAAGCAGAAGCTTTGTACTGGTGGGATACAGTGGAACAAGCCATGGGCGAGACTGCTGTGAGTCAGATGACGTGGGAAACTTTTAAAGCACTGGTGATCGAAAAGTTTTGTCCAAAAGGCAAGATGGACAGAATTGAGATTAAGTTTTTACAATTTCAGGCAGGCAGTTTAAGCCATAAGGAGTATACGTCCAGATTTGAAGAAATGGCTCATTTGGTGCCTCATTTGGTAACTCCTGAGGCGAAG
The DNA here is from genome assembly GCA_024085815.1 of Flaveria linearis. Lineage (NCBI taxonomy): Eukaryota > Viridiplantae > Streptophyta > Magnoliopsida > Asterales > Asteraceae > Flaveria > Flaveria linearis. The sequence goes on along the minus strand of JABSNV010001100.1, from coordinate 70,513 downwards.
AGGATTACTAGGTATATTCAGGGACTACCCCCTAAAGTGAGAATGCTAGTAAAATCCAATTCCCTTTCTACCTATCAAGCCACGGTAAATTTGGCTGCGGACATGTATGAGGAAGTCGCTGAGTCTGAGAAACATGTGGTGAAAGAGGAAGTGATTAGCCGTCGGGAAACTTCATGGAGTTCTAAGCCTATATATGGACAGAGTGTCCCACAGAAGAGAAAGTTTAATTCTAGGGGCTTTATAGGTCCCCCTCCTCGGTGTAATAAATGTGGGAAATTTCATAGGAGAGAATGTAGATTGAATCACCCAGCATGTCATAAATGCGAGAAGTCTGGGCATTTTGTTTCTAGATTTCCATAAATTCGGTGTCATGAATGCGGTGAGATAGGACATATGAAATCCGAGTGTCCAAAGTTTAGACCTCGACCAATTCCTATTCGTGCCGTGGGAGGACCGAGTAAAGTCAGCGCGAGTGGTAGTAGTGGTACTGCGGGGAGAGCATTTACAATGACTATGGAGGAGGCTAAGACATTACCGGATGTTGTGTCGGGTACGTTTCTTGTTAATGGTGTACCTGTTGGAATTTTATTTGATTCGGGGGCTAATAGAAGTTTTATATCAATAAAATTCCATGCCTTAATAAAAGTTAGTCCATCAAAGTTAGATGTTGCTTTTTCAATAGAGACTGCCTCTAATGAATTCATAGTTGTTAGTGAAGTAATAGACGATTGCTTTGTCGAATTAGAAGGTGTAAAATTTCCTGCTAGATTACACATGATGAAGTTAGGAGGTTTTGATGTAGTATTGGGAATGGATTGGTTATCTATGTTTGAGGCTCAGATAATATGTAAGAGAAAGATGATTGTGTTATGAACGCCAGAAGGTAATTCGGTGACGATTTTTGGTGATAATCATGATAGTGTAGTAAAAGTTATATCTATGATCAAAGTCGAGAAATTATTAAGTAGGGGTTGTGAATCATTTTTGGCATATGTCGTTGATATTGCTAAAGAGACGAGGAAATTAGAAGATGTTCCAGTAGTTTGTGACTTCCCTGATGTATTTCCTGAAGATCTACCAGGTATACCTACTGATCGAGAAATTGAGTTTAGGATTGACTTAATACCTGAGGCAAAACCTGTCGCTAAGACTCCTTATAGACTTGCACCAGCTGAGCTGAAGGAACTCCTGAAGCAACTGCAGGAACTATTAGACAAGGGCTTTATTCGACCAAGCTCTTCGCCGTGGGGTGCTCCTGTTCTGTTTGTAAAGAAGAAGGATGGCAGTTTAAGGATATGCATAGATTATAGGGAGCTAAACAAACTAACTATCAAGAATAAATATCCATTACCCCGTATAGACGATTTATTTGATCAACTCCAAGGTGCTAAATGGTTCTCAAAGATAGATCTTAGATCAGGATACCATCAATTAAAGGTGAAAGAAGAGGACATACCATAGACAGCTTTTCGTACACGATATGGGCATTATGAATTTTTGGTGATGTCGTTTGGGTTAACGAATGCTCCTGCTGCATTCATGGATTTGATGAACAGAGTATGTAAACCGATGCTGGATAAATCGGTGATTGTGTTTATAGATGATATTTTGATCTATTCTAAGAATGAAGGAGATCATGCTTGTCATATTCGAGAAGTATTGGAAACATTAAGGAAGAATAAGTTGTATGCAAAATTCTCGAAGTATGAATTCTGGTTAAGGGAAGTGCAATTTTTAGGCCATGTGGTGAATGCGGATGGAATATTAGTAGATCCTGCAAAGATTGAAGCTGTGATGAATTGGGAAATTCCTAAAAGTCCTTCAGAAATTCGTAGTTTCTTATGGCTGGCAGGATACTATAGAAGATTTATTCAAGATTTTGCTAAAATTGCTTCTCCGTTAATGAAGTTAACCCGAAAGGACGTTAAGTATGAATGGAATAAAGAACAAGAAGTTGCTTTTCAGGAACTAAAGAATCGGTTAACTCAAGCCCCAGTATTGGCAATACCAGAAGGTGCAGATGATTTAGTAATATATTCTGATGCATCATATCAGGGATTGGGATGTGTTTTGATGCAACGTGGGAGAGTTATTGCTTATGCTTCTAGACAATTGAAGACCCATGAAGTTAATTATCCAACCCATGATTTAGAATTAGCGGCTGTAGTTTTTGCTCTTAAAATATGGCGACATTATTTATATGGAGTGAGATGTACCATCTTTACCGATCATAAGAGCCTGAAGTATTTCTTTGAGCAAAAAGATCTGAATATGAGACAAAGGCGATGGTTGGAATTAATTAAAGATTATGATTGTGAAATTCTATATCACCCCGGGAAAGCAAATGTGGTTGCTGATGCATTGAGCAGAAAGGAGAAATATGAACCGATTAAGGTCAAAGCGTATAAACTTGTAATTACTCCTGACTTTATGCAACAATTAAGAGAAGCCCAATTAGAAGCACTAAAAGAAGGAAGTATAAAGCAGGAAAGAATGGTTGGTCAGGAAAAGTATTTAGAAGAAAATAGTTATGGTGTTAAAATCAGGTTTGGTCGAATGTGGGTTCCGTTGGCCTTACGTGATATGGTACTTGATGAAGCTCACAAATCTAGGTATTCCGTTCACCCCGGCATGACCAAGATGTATCAAGATTTGAAGCATGATTATTGGTGGCCAGGAATGAAATTTAACGTGATGCAGTATGTAAATAAATGTCTGACGTGTGCCCAAGTGAAAGCTGAACATCAGGAACCGTATGGATTATTGCAACCCTTAGCTATTCCAGCCTAGAAGTGGGACGATCTGACCATGGATTTTATAACTAAACTACCTCGTACACCAAAAGGTTATGATACTATTTGGGTAGTGGTAGACCAACTAACCAAGAGTGCTTTATTTTTACCCATACGGGAAACCTATTCGGTGGAAAGGCTAGATGATATCTTTACAAAAGAAATAGTTAGATTACATGGAGTTCCAAAAAGTATCACGTCTGATAGAGATGCCAGGTTTACCTCTAGTTATTGGAGGAAGTTTCATGAGGCAATGGGGACTAAACTTTATTTTAGTACAGCCTATCATCCCCAAACAGATGGTCAAAGTGAAAGAACTATTCAGACATTAGAGGATATGCTACAGGCATGTAGTATTGATTTTGGAGGTAGCTGGGATAGTCATCTTCCTTTAGCTGAATTTGCATACAACAACGGTTATCAAGCTACCCTTCAGATGTCCCCGTTTGAGATGTTGTATGGAAGAAAGTGCAGAACTCCACTTTATTGGGGAGATATGGGGCAACGTGAATTGGGGAATAGTGAGATAGTTGAAGAAACAATGTCAAAGTTTGAAGTAGTTAAAAATCGTATTAGAGAGGCGAAAAGCCGGCAGAAATCATATGCAGATCGTAGAAGGAAACCATTAGAATTTAAAGTTGGGGATTTTGTTTTGTTGAAAATTTCTCCATGGAAAGGCATTATTCGATTTAGAAAGAGGGGCAAACTAAGTCCATGTTTTATTGGATCTTTCCGAATAATGGAGAAAGTGGGGTATGTAGCATATAAATTAGATCTACCAGAAGAACTAAGTACTATTCATCCAACCTTTCATGTCTCTCAGTTACGAAAGTGTTTAGCTAATGAAACTCAATACATACCCTTAGATGATATTGAGGTTGATGAGAAGCTCAATTATGTTGAACAACCTGTGGCCATTATAGATCGTAAGGAGAAGAAACTTAAAAATAAGAGCATTAGCTTAGTCCGGGTGCAGTGGGCACATCGCCAGGGGTCTGAATCAACCTGGGAACCAGAAGAAAAGATGAGGCGAAACTACTCCCATTTGTTTTAGTCAGGTTTCTAGGACGAAACCTTAAATAAGGTGGGTAGACTTGTAACATCCGTAAAAATTTAATATTCGTTTAATTAATAAGAAGTAGTGTCCAGTCGCATGATTGATCATGCGAATGAATCTCAGTCGCATGCCTTACATGCGTATGAGGTTCAATCGCACGATTTACAGGCGTATGGGCTCAGTCGCACGATTGAGTCGTGCGAATGGGTCCAGTCGTGCGACTGAGTATGGCGGCTAAAATATGTAGATGAGAATAAGTAAGGCGGTTAAGAATGTTCAAAAGCAGATTTTTATCTGCAGTATTCCTATCCCCTTGTTTCTCTCGAACCCAAACACCCCTGTTCTTGCCAAATCAACGATTTCGGCTTCGTTTTGGTAAGTCTCGCTTGGCACGGATCGATATTTGAATACATTAAGCCGTATATATGGTTGAATTTGATCCAAAAACAAGTTTAGATCTGAGTTTTGATTCAATCTTCTGATTAAGTTGAAAATCGAGAATTCGGAATCGAGTTTTTGTGAAATTTTGGTAAAATAAGAACCCAAAGCTGTTGTAAAGGGTGTGTACATGTTCTGTATTGAATATAACATAATTTGAATGGTTAAAACTTGAGTTTTTGGATCAAGTATGTCAAGAACACAACTGCTGATCCGTTTCAGGCGAATGAACCCAGTCGCATGACCCATTCGTGCGAATGAGTCAGTCGCGTTGGTCAATCGTGCGACTGAAGCTCAGTCGCATGAGCCAATCGTACGAATGGAGGTCATTCGTACAAACCCTGTTATAGCTCATTCGCACCCCTATCGTATGGTTCATTCGTACGACTAAGCTTAGTCGCATGTTTAATCGTACGAATGAGTCCAATCGTATAGCCTCAGTCGCATAAAGTGATCTGTAGGAAATGATTTGACTAAGTTAGGATTATTGTTGTAGATTTGCATTGAGAAGGAGAGTTTTAGTTGCCTTAGTGTATTTGGATTGGTAAACATTTGCTGAAAACATTAAGGTGAGTTCTAATTGCCCTTTTTATGTGTTAATGCTGTTTGACAATGTTGTTTCACAAATCGGGCACTGGCATGCATATAAATGAATAAAGATGTAAACAGAAATTTGGAAGTGGTAAATTTTGGTGAATGGCGAGGTGGAGTTTTGACCCACAACTATAGATGGAGTTTTGACCCGTCAACGCCAACTATAGACGGAGTTTTGACCCGTCGACGCGCGAGGTGGAGTTTTGACCCACCAATTATAAATGGAGTTTTGACCCGTACGCGCGAGGTGGAGTTTTGACCCACCAAAATGAATTGATAAAAAGAGGTCCATAATTACCTTGTGGGTATTCGATATGCATATCAATACTGGGACAAATAAATGGACTAGTGGATGTTTGTGAATTATTCGATGTTATAACCGTCGATAAATTACTATTATTCAAATATGGTGTTTATTAGAACTCACCAGTTTATCTGATTTAGTGTTTATTTTCTTATGCATGCCAGGTAATAATAGAGGTGTTCGTGACGGTGCCCCACCGAGTTAAAGTTTGGTTCTGGTGTATGATGCTGGCTATAATGTTGGGTTTTGGGAGAGATGTACATGAAGTTTGATAAAGTTTTAATATGTCGGTTAAAGTGTTGTAGTAATTTTAATGACGTAAACAGTTTTAATGTATGAAAATTCCGCTGTGCTTATAATCTCTGAAATGTTATAATAACCCAACTCGTAACACCCTCCTTATTATATTATTATGAAATTGAGGGTGTTACAGTGAAGAACCTGCAGCGCAGAGAAGATTAGAAAATCTAAGTTTTCAGAAGAAGGGTAGATTTGGAAGGGGCCAATTCCAAAGGAATGTCAGAAATGAGCTGCCACGTTGCGGGAAATGTGGAAAGTTACATAAGGGTGAATGTATGATCGGTAGTAGAACTTGTTTTAAATATGGAAAGTTAGGACATTATGCTAATGAATATAGTGAAGGCCTTCGTAGATGTTATGAATATGGAGAAACGGGGCATATTCGAAGTGAATGTCCAAAGTTAGCAGTTAGAAAGCCTGAACCGGTTAGATCGATGAAAGGGTCAGGAGAAGGGTCGAGTGTGGCTAAGGGGCGAGCATATTCTATGACAGCTAGTGAGGCTAAAGCTTTTCCAGATGTAGTCTCAGGTATGTTTTTAGTTAATGAGATTCCAGCTAACGTGTTATTTGATTCTGGTGCAAGTGGAAGTTTCGTATCTGTTAATTTTTGCTCTATGCTTGCGTGTGAAATTCGACCATTAGAGGTAGACTTTATAGTTGAAACTGCTAATGATAGATCTGTGATAATTAGTAGTATGACTGAGGGTTGCTTTATTGAATTAGAAGGATATAGATTGCCTGTTGAACTATATCCTATGGTGTTAGGAGGGTTTGATGTAGTTTTGGGTATGGATTGGTTGGCAAACTATGAAGCCCATATTGTATGTAATAAGAAGCTGATTCAATTGAGAGCACCGAATGGGAAAACGATTAATGTATATGGCGATAGAGAGGAGTCAACTATAAAGATAGTATCCATGATGAAAGCTGATAAGCAAATGAGCCGCGGGTGTGCATCTTATTTAGTATATGTGATCGATTCTTAAAAGCCTGTGAAAAAGATAGAGGACATTCCTGTGGTTAGAGATTTTATAGATGTGTTTCCAGAAGAATTACCGGTATTCCTCCAGATCGTGAAGTTGAATTTAGAATTGATTTAATTCCGGGTGCTAAGCCAGTTGCCAAGTCACCTTACAGACTAGCTCCATCGGAATTGAAAGAATTAATGAAGCAGACTGAAGATTTGCTAGAAAGAGGTTTTATTAGACCCAGTTCTTCCCCGTGGGGTGCTCCAGTATTGTTTGTAAAGAAGAAAGATGGGAGTATGCGTATGTGTATCGATTATAGAGAATTAAACAAGCTGACGATAAAGAATAAGTATCCACTCCCACGAATAGATGATTTGTTTGATCAGTTACAGGGAGCTAGTTGGTTTTCTAAGATACATCTTCGTTCTGGTTATCATCAGTTGAAATTTAAAGAAGAAGATATACCTAAGACGGCGTTTTGTACGCGTTATGGTCATTATGAATTTTTGGTTATGTCTTTTGGGCTGACAAATGCACCTGCTGCTTTCATGGATTTGATGAATAGAGTGTGTAAGCCAATGTTAGATCGATCAGTAATTGTGTTTATTAATGATATACTGATCTATTCAAAGAATGAGGGAGATCATGCCTGCCATCTTCGTGAAGTATTGGAAAGGTTGAGAAGAGAAAAGCTTTATGCAAAATTTTCTAAGTGTGAATTTTGGATACGGGAAGTACAATTTTTAGGACATGTGATCAATGCAGAAGGTATTTTAGTAGATCCTGCAAAGATTGAAACAGTAATGAAGTGGAGTCCTCCAAAGACGCCATCTGAAATCCGCAGTTTCTTGGGCCTTGCTGGTTATTATAGAAGATTTATTCAGGATTTTGCCAAAATTGCATCCCCATTAACGAAGCTGACAAGAAAGAATGAAGAATATGTATGGGGATCAGAACAAGAAAATGCATTTCAAGAACTGAAGCAGAAATTAACTCGATCACCAGTGTTGTCGTTGCCAGATGGAAATGAAGATTTAGTAATCTATTCAGATGCTTCGTATCATGGTTTAGGTTGTGTATTGATGCAGAGGGGACGAGTAATAGCTTATGCTTCCAGACAGTTGAAAGATCATGAAAGGAATTATCCAACGCATGATCTGGAATTGGCAGCAGTGGTGTTTGCCCTGAAGATATGGAGACATTACTTATATGGAACGAAATGTACAATTTACACAGATCATAAGAGTTTGAAATATTTCTTTGATCAGAAAGAATTAAACATGCGCCAAAGGAGATGGTTAGAATTGGTAAAAGATTATAATTGTGAAATACTTTACCATCCTGGTAAAGCAAATGTTGTTGCTGACGCGTTAAGCAGAAAAAAATGAACACCCTCCGATTCGAGTTAAGTCATATAAGTTAATAATAACCCCAGATTTTATGTATCAGTTACGGGAAGCTCAACTAGAAGCATTAAAGGAGGAGAACGTGAAACGAGAACGAATGAAAGGTTAAACAAAAGATCGGGAATAAAATAGTTTTGGGGTTAAGACAAAATGTGGTCGTATGTGGGTTCCAATTGAAATGAGAGAGTTGGTGCTAGATGAAGTTCATAAATCCAGATATTCTATACACCCTGGTGCTACTAAAATGTATGAAGATTTAAAACAAGAATACTGGTAGCCAGGAATGAAGTTTAATGTAATGCAGTATGTGAATAGATGTTTGACATCTCTTCAAGTTAAAGTTGAGCATCAAAAACCATATGGTAAGCTTCAACCCTTAGAGATCCCAAAATGGAAGTGGGAGGAGTCGACAATGGATTTCATAACTAAGCTTCCACGTACAACTAAAGGTTATGGTACCATTTGGGTCATAGTGGATAGGTTGACACGTAGCGGGCATTTCTTACCAATCAAAGAAATGTATAACTCTGAAAAGTTAGCAGAACTGTTTATTCGAGAGATTATTGCTCGTCATGGAGTGCCATTATCTATTGTGTCGGATAGGGATACACGTTTTACTTCGAGGTTTTGGAGAAAGTTTCATGAAGATATGGGTACTCGTTTATTACACAGCATATCTTTTCATCCAGAAACTGATGGGTTAACTGAAAGGACTATTCAAACAGTTAAAGATATGTTACGAGCTTGTGTTATAGATTTTGGTGGTAGCTGGGATAGTCATTTGCCATTAGTTGAATTCTCCTACAATAACAGTTATCATTCCATAATTGGGGGAGCCCCTTATGAAATGTTATATGGAAGAAAGTGCAGGAGTCCGATATGTTGGGGAGAAATTGGGCAGAAAGAGTTGGGTAGTTTGGAAATTGTACAGGCTACAAATAAGAAGTTGGATCTAATCAAAGCTCGGTTTAAAGAAGCTCAAGATTGACAAAAGTCTTATGAAGATAAAAGGCGAAGGCATATAGAGTTTGAAGTAGGAGATAGAGTTATGTTGAAAGTATCTCCTTGGAAGGGGATTATCAGATTCAGAAAGAAGGGAAAGTTGAGTCCTCGTTTTATAGGACCGTTTAGAATTATAGAACGAATTGGAGAAGTAGCCTATAAACTAGAATTACCTGATCAGTTGCAAGGAATTCACCCAACTTTTCACGTATCACAGTTACGTAAGTGTTTAGCCGATGAAAATGCCTACGTGCCTTTAGATGATATAGAGGTGGATGATAAGTTGAATTATGTTGAAAAACCTACTGCTATAGTGGACAGAAAGATGAAAAGATTGAGAAATAAAATCATTGAGTTAGTTAAAGTACGGTGGTCAAATAGAAAGGGGTCTAATTTCACCTGGGAATCGGAAAATGAGATGAGAAGAGATTATCCCCAGTTGTTTGAATAGTTGGTTTCGGGGACGAAACCTATTTAAGGGGGAGAGAGTTGTAACATCCGGTTTCTAAATCCGGACTTGTAATTGTATTATAGTTATGTTTAATTAATTAAGTTGAGTTTGTTTGTTAAGATTGGTGTTCAGTCGCATGACTTGCATGCGAATGAACTTCAGTCGCACCCCTTACGTGCGAATGAGACTCAATCGCACGAATGGTAGGCGTATGGGCTTCAGTCGCACGATTCAGTCGTGCGAATGAGGTTCAGTCGTGCGATTGGGTGTGAGGCGGTTAAGATGTATGTGTGGATAAGTAAGGCGGTGCAGAGAGTTCAAAAGCAGATTCCTATCTGCATCATCTCCATTACCCTGTTCCCTTCACACCCAAACACCCCTGTTCTCACGAAATTGACTAAGGCAACTCCATTTTGGTAAGTTTTGGATGCCACAGATCAATCTTGATATGTTATAAGTTGTGTATATGATTGAATTTGATCCAATAACACGTTTAAATCATTAATTTGGTCTGGTTCTTTTCTAAGTTAAAATCCGGGAATTCGGATCTGAGTTTTTGTGTAGTTTTGGTGAAATAATGATCCGAAATCATTGTAAACGATGTGTATATGATCTATTTTGAATATGATATGATTTGAATGGTTAAAACTCAAATTTTGAGTAAGTTTGGATCAAAAACGTCAAGAACACAGCTGCTGATCCGTTTCAGACGAATGGGCTCAGTCGCATGTCTCAGTCGTGCGAATGAATGGTCAGTCGTACGACTGAAGGTTCAGTCGCATGAGGTCCATTCGCACGATTGGATGTTCATCCGCATAGGTCCAGTCGCATAAGTGTTCATTCGCATAGGAGTCTTGTTTGAGAATAGTTTATTGAATCAAGGTTTATTGCTTTAGATATACCTTGATTAGAAGAAGGATTAGTTATCTCGTGTACGTGGACTGTGTAGATTGTCGTGAGGAAGTTAATAAGGTGAGTTCTAAGCCCTTTTTAAATGTGTGGTTTTAACATGCGGGCTAGCATACATACAATGATGAATAATTTGAATGTTTTAGCACCAGAATTGTGATAATAATGTTATACATTACTAACAGCTCGTGGGGCTGTTAGGGTAAAGTTGGGAGGATGAATGGTTGGGACAATGAATGGTTATCTGAACATTGTTAATCATTACGTGATGGTAATGATTCCAATGGGTCAGACGGGGTTTAATAACAGATGAAAATGTATTGAAATTGGTACTAAAAGAAAGAATGTATGGTGTGTAAATTAATGTGATAATATTGGCAATAAGTAAAGAAATTGTTTTGATGTAATGTAAATCTCAACAGGCCAGTTAGGGTAAGATGCCTGTGTGTGTAGACTGTACAGTGAAAAGGAGTGATGACGATCACTAAGCTTTGTGAACATCTTGTGGTAACGACCCTAGATGATTAAATTGGCATCCTACTGGATGAGAGATAGTAATTACAGTTTCTGGAGGGAAACTAACGTCCGGTGGGACGAATCCGGTGGGACAAAGTAAAGTTAAAGTTGATTTTATTATATTGCCAATATCAATGTGACTTTTGTACGTGATGAGACGTCGTTAATGCTGTAATAAAAATTTAGAACTCACCAGTTTATCTGATATTTTGAGTGTGTTGTATGTGTGCTAGGTAAGGAAGAATCCTCTAATAATAGAGGAAAGCAAGTATGAGCTGAATAAGGATGTTATCCCGAAGTAGCTGCTGGCATAGGGTGTAGGACCTGTTAATAATGTAAAAAGGATATGTATAAACAAGTACTATTATATGTAAAAATGTTTATAAAAAGTTGGGTTGACATGTAATTTTATTTAGTCTTCCGCTGTATGACAAAGGCTCTGATTTATATTTAGAATGTTAATCCAACTACGTGACGTACCTCCGGTGCCCTGCTGGGTTTAAGGCGTCACATATTGTTTGTTTAAAAAGGTTCGTAACTTTTAATGTTGTTGATAATACTTTGTATATCGACTTTTATGTAAAAATTTTAAGATTAGTTACATCTAATATTAGTAGGTTTCTATATTAATATTTATACATTTAAATAATATATAATATGAAATGAAATAAACTTATAAATAATAACTTTAAGTAATAAACAAATTAAATTGAACTTGAAAAATAATATTTCAAATTCATAAACATTCAAAAATTTATTTGTATATAACATTTGATGTTTTGTTGGCGATTTTTTCATCATAATCTAATATTAACAATTTTAATCTCTGTCTACTTTTACTTTTAACTCGAGATAATGCAATATAGAGCTGACCATGATTTCTGTTTAAAAACAAACCAACTTTGGATAGCGATTGTCATTGACTCTTTTTATTATCATTGCAAAACACACTGCTAAAATGAACTGTATTCTTTGAAATTTAAAAGAAATCATTTTGTCTGAAGGTGTTAAAGTTAACCGTGTAATAAAAGTGCGATTTTTAATATTACTTTCAGATACATCAAAACAATTTGCACACATATCAAACAAATTTCAATCAAACATAATAATAATATGGCAGTACACATAAAAAGAATTAAAGAGGTTTAAAAAGTAGAAACATGTAATACCTTTTCACAGCTGGATTACAGAAATAGATCACCTTCAAATAAAAAAATAAAAGTAAACACGATTATAGACAATGATAGGTTAAATTATAATCGTAGAGGATGAAAGCTCAAATATAACAAAAAAATAAATTTTGTTGAAGAAAACTTGATGAAACCGAAGCCAAAATGAGAACGTTAATGAAGTTTGTTGAATGCGATATTATCGGATTTTATAAAGAAAAATCGTGAGGGTCGTAAAACTAGGATGGTTGAGAAATATCTCTTGTATCATAAGTTGAATTTTAATCAAATGAACCTAGACTAACACTAAAAACAGATAAATATTTAGGCGGGAATTGAAAAAAGTATGGACTTAAGAGAATATCACGTGACACTAAAGTTATTGTTTTATTAATAAGTATAGAAAAGAAAATATGTCGGTGGTTTCCCATCGATAAAATTTACGACCTAAACCCTTGAAATTTCTAAATTTTCAACTTGACTTCTCTCTACTATATATAATTAGGTTGAAGGTTGTGTTTCTGGAAAAACAATACCTAGGTTGGTGACTGCTCAGATTAGTTTTACAATAAAACCGTAGAGAACCAGGAACCTAATTAAATTTAACTATTACGTCTGACGCGGAACAAGTAAGCTGGTTTACCTAGTTTGTATTTCAAACTTGGAAATGTCTAAACCAGTCAAACTAAACCTTATACATTTCAACATTTTGAAATGTATAAGGTTTAGTTTTGACGGTTTATTGCTAGATTTACACCTTGCGATCATCCCATAATATATTTTATAAGATATGGATCTATGGATCTATGTGTGATAAATTTACATGCAAATGTATTTTTTGGTTAACAAAATGGCCTTTGATTATGCTAAGTTCGCTAACCATGTTGTGTTTATGTTATTTACATGGTGTGATAATGTGTTCCATAAAGCTCATACATAAATAGATGTAAATATGTAATTATCTTTCGTCCATAAAACATACATACGTCAGTTTCTCATCGATTCTTATTTTTTTTTTTTGCTAAAACAACCTAGGCATATAACTCTATAGAGGGATACACTTTACACATTCAGATATTCAGATAACTAGGTTAGACCCCATGTATTATATGGGGGAATAAATAAAACATATCAAAACTATTAGTTGTATGATATTTTATTTTCTAGATATTATTAGCTATTGGTGAAATAAAAATATAATGAATATTTAAAAGTTATAACAAATAATAAAATTAGAAATTATTACTCTATATTTAAAGATAAAATATGCCAAAAATCATATAAGTTAGTATGTATTAATAAATTATTAAAATAAGAATATTTTTAATTTAGATTTTTAATAGTATAGTTTACTTATTTAATATAATTACCATTTAATATAAGAGAGACAATAAACACAAATAAATTATTACCATATTTGTTTTAACATATTTTAGTAAAAAGAAAACTCAAATTAATTGTTTTTATAACTTTCATATCTTCCTATTCTAATAAAAAGGTATCTGAAATGACACGTGTCAACACCACAATCATTCTCAACAAAATTTTCCCGCCTATCTCTCCTATTAAATAAATTACCTTAATTACTAATAATACTATTTAACACTTTTTTAGATTTAATAAATTAATAAAGAGATCAATTTATTAATGTTATTTCTAAATAAACAATCTTTTTATAAAATAATAAATTTATTTAAAGCATAAGAATTTTTTTACAAATACGAAATATTTAAAATTGGTATTTTTAAAAAGTTTTTTTAAAACCAAAAATAATTAAATTTAAAAGTTATAATAAGAAAATTTTTAAAAATGACATTTTTATACGGTTTGTTTTAGACCAAAACGTTTATTTATTTTTTTTTAAAAAATAAAGTTTTAAAAAGTTGATATCACTACTTTATAACTTACAGTAATTTCTAATACATAATTTCAGTGATATTATATCTTAAATATTATTTTATAATTAATAAATTTTGTTATATTAATTTTTTATTTATTCAAACCGTGTAACACACGGGTTACTATAGCTAGTTTATTATAAGAGAGAAGTGGGAAATTGATTTTTCTGATATGCTGTAATAATGACACGTGTCATTTGATATGTTAAAATGATGACACGTGTCTCAAGAAAACCTTCTTTTATTATATGTTATAGAATAGATTATAGATATAGATTATAGATGAGATAAATCAAATGATTTGAATTGATTTTCATAATCGTATCAAAATTATATAAAAATTGATTCTCATAATTATGATAAAAATTCACTCGCATTCAAATAAAGCAAACGATTTGACATGATTTTGGCATTTAGATCAAAATATTTAAATACATTAAAACAGATTGAACTATAACCGTTAACGTGCCATTAACAACAATCCTTCCCAAAAATATAATGAGACAAACACATTAGAAACTTTTCTATTTTAAATATTTGACCTTTTTATTAATGTTACCTAAATTTTTTTATAGAAAAGTTAATTACGCATAATTAATATTTTTAATTAAGTATCGGTTAGAACATTGTATAAGCTCGATGTACTCATCTAAATAATTAATTATATTGCATGTATATATTTATAATTTAGGTCTGTTTAAGAATCATAGAAAAAAATTTTGATCTATTTTCGTAGATTAAAACTTAGATTATAAATATGATTATAAAACACAAGAAATTTAGAATAGTGTGTATTTTCCGTATAAAGTGTAAAAAACAGCGTGAAACTATTACACAAGAATTATTATAATTGCATGTTATCTCCTACGTACATGACCATTCTATCGTAACTTAATGATTACACTATTGTGTGATAATTCTAAATTACATGTGTCATAATTCCATTCGTGCGTATATGTGTTTCATGATAAATTTGTAAATTTTGTATGAAAAAAAAATTGTTTTCTCATTTTCCTCCAAGAGAGTAGCACAACTACTTGTGATTTATGAAATTTCTTAAAGTTTTCTTATTAAAAAGTACATATCATACGCTTTTAAATTTTATTTCCCTTTCACGCGAAACCATTAATAAATCCATACTTAAGAAGTCTATTGTAACACAATAATACATATTTGATTTTTTTCATTTTTTTAAATTCTTCTTCGCCACCAGTGGGCAACAAAGTTCTTGCACTTTTAAGTAAAACTAATAAAAAACTTCATGCTTAAAAATATGTAAAAGGTAATTACTTATAGTTTTTTATGGTTTTTTTTTCTTCCATAATCACAGACTCATTCACAGTGGAAGTGGGACTCCACCAAGGATCGGCACTGAGCCCATTTCTCTTCACAGTAGTGTTGGATGAGATGACCAAGTCTATACAGCAGCCAGTTCCATGGTGCATGCTCTTTGCGGATGATATTGTCTTAATATCGGAATCTAAAAGGATGCTTAACGACAGGCTAGAACAGTGGAGAGCAGCACTAGAGCGCAAAGGTTTAAGGATAAGTCGCTCAAAGACAGAATACATGCATTGTAACTTTAGTGGCGAGGCGGAAGAGGACACCCAAATCAGTATCCAGGGTATGGCGGTACCACAAACGTCTAGGTTCAAATACCTCGGCTCGTACTTGCAGGAGGACGGAGAGATACACAGCGATGTAGCGCACCGTATTCAAGCAGGATGGTGCAAGTGGAGAGCAGCATCAGGGATCCTATGTGATAAGAGGTTTCCAGCAAAACTAAAGGGAAAGCTATATCGTGTGGCAGTACGTCCAGCTATGCTATATGGAACAGACTGCTGGGCCATAAAGAAATCGCACGAGAAACAAATAGAGGTAGCGGAAATGCGAATGCTGAGGTGGATGTGCGGTCACACGAGACTGGATCGGATAAGAAACGAAGTGTTTCGACAGAAGCTAGAACTGGCCTGTATCGCAGATAAAATACGAGAGGGAAGATTAAGATGGTTTGGGCATGTCAAGAGGAGACCAATGGCGGCACCAGTTAGAGCAGTAGAGAACATCATCTTAGAGGGTAGGAGGGGTAGAGAAAGACCTAAATTGACTTGGGATGAGGTAATTAGACGAGATATGATACACTTGCACCTCTCTGAGCACATGATCGAGGATAGGACTGAGTGGAGGCGTAGAATTAAAATTAAAGACTTCTAGTTCGAACTATAGGCAGGAAGGGTATTCGAAGTCTGGTTGCGGGGCCTGATGTCTAAGTAGCCCATATCTACCCTTTAATAGTGATTCTGCATGCACCTAGGATATTTGTATGCTATGTGTTGTTTGGTTTATTGTGTACTGCAGGCTGTGTGTTGTATGATTTATTGTATGATGCCTTGCTAGCGATGTGGCTTTTTTGGTATACTGTATGCTATGTGTTGGATGATTTAGTGTTTGTTGTCTTGCTATCAGTATGCCTTTTGCTACCGAGTCGGGGATCTCTTTGGAAGCGGTCTCTCTACCTAACAAGATAGAGGAAAGACTCGCCTACACCTACCCTCCCCAGACCCTGCTCTTGAGTGGGATATGCTGGGTGTGTTTGTTTGTTTGTTTGTTTGTTTTCTTCCATAATCAGTTCTTTGAATACAGTTGTTTTAACAATACAACGTAATATTGTTTTTATAAGTTTTCTTAAATATACAATTTACCCATAGGAATCCAATAAATTAACTTGGATAAAATTATTTAAGTTTCATCATAGTTTTTTACTTTCATTACCGATGAATATATTAATTAAAACAATTTGATTGGGGAAACACATTATTTACTTTTAATAACAATTTTGATTGTCAAAAAAGCAATACAAATTCATGATTATTTGTAAATCACACCAGCTATCACCAACTTATCTTTTTAAACGTAAAATCTTACTAAAAATATAAATTAACTTCACATTTTTAAAAAAAAATTCCCAATAAAACGTAAATCCCTGATTACAATCATAAACATATCCTTAATTAAACCTTATCAGACTTACTAAACATTAAAAAAATAAAAAACGTACTACAAATCAAAAATAAAAAACCACATTTACGATACGTTTTAGAGTTGTTTTATTTATACTTTAAACTTTAATATAATATACTTTATTTAATACTAGAAGGGTGCCCGCGCAATGCAGCTGGATGACATTTTACAGTTGACACATGAATTTAATATTTTGTTATTCTTATAGTAATTTTATAAAA
The DNA here is from genome assembly GCA_024085815.1 of Flaveria linearis. Classification (NCBI taxonomy): domain Eukaryota; kingdom Viridiplantae; phylum Streptophyta; class Magnoliopsida; order Asterales; family Asteraceae; genus Flaveria; species Flaveria linearis. Next base: position 53,467 of record JABSNV010001100.1, on the reverse strand, counting down.
ATTTATTATGTTTTTTCTAAACTAAAATTTAAAACAACAGATAAATGAGTTCTGCATAACGACTTGTTTATACGCATTAATTTATTGTATCTCATAAAATACAGATCGTTTAACAAAAAGTACTCATCTCATATGCTTTATATATAGTATAAATATATAGTATAGATAATATTTTTTATTAATAATTAATAATTAATAATAATAATAATAAATTTATACCCCCTACCCCCACCCCACCCCACCCCACCCCCCACAAAACTCTATATAAAACCCTCAAACCACACACTAACATTCACTCACTAACACCTTCACTCACTCCTCACAAACACCACCACCAACAATGTCTTCATCTTCAACCTCCATCATCACCCCAAACCCTACTGAAACCCCTTCAGTCATCACCTTCACTCTCTTCATCTCCATCGCCATCTTCATCTCCATCTTCTCCTTCCTCCTCGCCCCCGGCGGCCTCGCATGGGCCCTCTCCAGGCCCAGGCCCAAATCCGCCATCCCCGGCCCATCCGGCCTCCCCTTCGCTGGCCTCCTCTTCGTCTTCACCTCCGATTTCACCCACCGTACCCTCGCAAACCTCTCTCACACCCTCAACGCCAAAACCCTCATGGCTTTTTCCGTCGGGTTGACCCGTTTTATCATCTCCAGTTCACCCGATACCGCCAAGGAGATCCTCAACAGCTCCGATTTTGCTGATCGACCCGTGAAAGAGTCAGCTTATGAATTGTTGTTTCATAGGGCTATGGGATTTGCGCCGTATGGTGATTATTGGCGCAATTTACGACGGATATCGGCGACATATTTGTTCAGCCCTAAACGCGTATCGGGATTCGGAATATTCCGTAGCGATATAGGGATAAAGATGGGGAACCAAATACAGTTATCGATGCAGCAAAACGGCGTCGTGGCGGTTAAGAAGATTCTCCATTATGCGTCGTTGAACAATGTCATGATGTCGGTGTTCGGAAAATCGTACGATGATTTTGCTGTTGGTGGTGATGGGTGTGAGCTTGAGGAGCTTGTGAGTGAGGGGTATGAGCTGTTGGGGATATTTAATTGGAGTGATCATTTTCCGGTGGTTGGTTGGTTTGATTTCCAAGGTGTTCGGAGGAGGTGTCGGGATTTGGTGTCGAAGGTTAATGTTTTTGTTGGTGATATCATTGAACAACACCGTCAACGACGGTCCGGTGGCGGTGATGCGACGGTTCATGATGGTGATTTTGTTGATGTTTTGCTTGATTTGGAGGTGGAGGATAAGTTTAATGATGGTGATATGATTGCTGTTCTTTGGGTAAGTTTATTAGTAATAATAATATTATTATTATAACAGTGGTACAATGATAAACACCTGATTTATTCTTTATATATCTTAATAATATTATTTTTGTGTAGGAAATGATATTTAGGGGGACTGACACAGTGGCAATATTGTTGGAATGGATTCTAGCACGAATGGTGTTGCACCCGGACATCCAAGCCCGGGCCCAATCCGAAATCGATAGCGTGGTCGGTGACCGACCCGTTACCGATTTGGATCTCGAGAACTTACCTTACCTTCAAGCAATTGTAAAAGAAACATTACGCGTGCACCCACCGGGCCCGCTTTTGTCTTGGGCTCGTTTATCAACCCAAGACACTCATGTGGGCCCGCATTTCGTGCCAGCAGGTACCACTGCAATGGTGAACATGTGGGCTATAACCCATGATGAACGCGTGTGGGCCGAGCCGAACCGGTTTAACCCGGACCGGTTCTTGGCCGAGGATGTTGCGATCATGGGTTCGGATCTTAGGTTGGCTCCGTTTGGTGCGGGGAGGAGGGTGTGCCCGGGGAAGGCAATGGGGCTAGCCACGGTTCAGCTGTGGCTAGCTCAGTTGTTGCAGAAGTTCGAGTGGGTCGAAGCGGGTTTGGTTGACCTTTCGGAGTGTTTGAAGCTGTCTATGGAGATGAAGAAGCCCTTGGTTTGCAAGGCTGTTGCAAGGGCTTAATGGTGTTCTTCTAGATTTCAAGAAGTGGAAGTATAGCTATTATGATATTATTAGTAGTAATTAAGTTATTAAGTTTATGGTTTTAGGCTTCTAAAGATAATAGGGGTTACACGAGCTTGTAACACGAAGCATTGTTGTTTTGTGACATTTTCACGTATTAATGTATTCCCCTTGGTATTTTAGTATTTATGTGGCTAATATTATTTGTCTGCCTCTTTTATTTTATCAGAATATTATCGCGGCATAAATCAACTTTAAACGTGCAAATTTTTAATCAATCAGAAAGCTTTTTTCGAATCAAACTCGGATTAAAGGATTAAAGATCAATTGCTCGAAAACAAGGTCATTTAGAAACAAAATTTCATGACTTCGATGGATCGACCAAAACACGAAGTGATTTAGTTAGAAAGCTTGTTTGAATCAAAATCTTACTTTAGGTATAAAAAGATTAAATCACCGATTTAGAAAAGCTTGTTTAACATATAGCTTAATGGATAATCACATCAAATCTGGTGATTAGAGAGCTTGTTGAAAGGAAACCAAATTTTTTTCAATAATGAGAAATTGTTTGAAAGAAAACTAAAATTTTTCAATCATAAGAACTTGTTATGAGAAATGATAAGTTGACAAGATCAAGTAAAACTCAAATTGTTTCATGTTGAATGATAGCTAGGTTATGACAACATAAACACAAGTTTTTTAATTACTTGTATCTTTTGTAAGGTTACATGAGTATTTTATTCCAATCTCATTATCTTTCTCTTTATTCTCTTGTATTAAAACTTACTTTAGAAAGAAAAATGAACAAGTATTATAAGTTCGTTACAACTTAAAACCAAAAGGTTATAAGCAAGTTAACCATATATTCGACCATATTAATTACAGATTTCTTACGTTGCAATCACTGATCCCACATCAACAAATGAAAGACGAAGATAGATTCTCTATTTCAAGATTCGAATAGTATTGAAAACCCTAAATGATCGTAGAATAAGAACATAAAAAGCACCCAAAATTGCAGTTGCAGTATGTATGTGGCTCAGCTAGTTTTTAGGGGGATCCTACAAGACCCTTTGGCCCTATCTAAAGTGCCCTTCCTTTTCTCCCATCAAAAGACAACAACATTTGGGATATTATAACCAATACTTTTATCACAAGTAACATCACAACTTGGCAATCGATCTAACATATATTCACATTCTGTTTCCTTTATCATATGCTAAATTCTTGAAACAATATATATTTAACGAATTGTACAGACTTACGCGCATAGTACAAATTTGATGTCGTTTTTGGTTTTGTACACCCTTCTTTTTTAGGGCATATAGATGGATGCCCACTTCTTTGTATGTTTCTTGTACGTGTAAAGTTATGATGTGGATGGATTATCATCTTTTTAAGTTAGTGTGCATGAAACATCATTGTTCAAGTGTCTATAAAAGGGTAATGATGGATAGCTTGTAGGTCAAGTCTCAATCTTGGAATGCATATATATATATATATATATATATGGGTGTTTATATGAAAAAGTTACATTTATTCCATTGATGAGGTATGGATTGCATGGGGAATATATGTCTTGTTATGGTGCATCAAATTGATCATTTTAAAAAGGATATATTCCATTGACTAGGTACCCAAAAAAGATGTTTTGATCTTCATATTGTAATAAAAGAAAAAAACTTTATTTCTTTTCTTTTCAACAATCTTGATTCAACTTTGAACAACCTTTTGAGATTAATATTCGTCAAAAATACGCTTTCTTGTGCTTTTGCCAAAGCTTAAATGGGATACGATCATGATAAAGATAAAACATCTGAAACTTTATAATAGAGAATTTTCGTCTAAGGATCATCATGAAATATACCTTCATTGATGCAAATGTTTTATGATCAAAATCTCATTTGTAGAAACCCTAATGATCTAGTTCATTTTAGGCTTTTTGGGTTTTCCATCAACTTGTAATTAGTTCGAAATAGATTATGATATAGAAGTATTACAAATCATATAAGTCATATACATGCACATAGAGATCTATTATTTTTGAATTTAGTACAAATAAAACTACAAACTAGTATAAAAGACAATAACATTGGTTCTTATGGATACTAAAAAGATTAATAGCACCAATGTTTGTATGATAATGAAAAATCCTTAAATATTAAATTTACCGGAACCAAACTACTAATCACCTCAAAAATTTATAGCATTTAGGTATGAACTAATTTTTTTTTTCCATAATCATGCATGAATGGTTACTAGGTCTCGTTTAGTTTATTTTATTAACCATCATTATACACAAAAGTTGGTGCAATTAAAGTATACACTTATTTGCTAATGATGCTTATGACACTTGCACTTATATATTTATGTTTAGATATATGTGTGTCTATATATATATAATATCATTTTAATAATTAATAACACATGTAAAATGGTTAAAATTAATTCTTTGCTTTTGGAAATTAGAATAACACCTTAATTTGGATAAGATTATCTTCTAATAATGGATTCATATGAGATAATCACCTTTGAATACATGTTTTTTAATTATATAAATAAAAAAGAATTACTCATGTGAGAGCATTTTTCATGTTTACATGTAACTAATCAAAATATAATTTAACCGCTAACAAGTTAAAAATATGAAGAAAAAAAGTAAGAAAGCAACTTGTCAAACTTTAAGTCAACTAAGTTGTTAATAGATAATTAGATATGCAACAATTTTTAAAATGTTGGTTCTAGCCGGTAAACCACCCATACCAAACCGTTTTTATTGGTCTGGATGGTCCGGCCAGCCTAACTGGTTTAGTTGACTTTTTAAAATTATGTGAAAATCGGTCAAAACAAACCATAAACATCCCTAGTCATATGCTCACGTTATATAAAAACAAAAATCCACGTAGAGAGTAGCAAAAATTCATAAATTGGCTAACATTTACAAGTCTTAGAAACTAAGAGAGTACCATTAGCTTTTAGTTTAAAAACTGATTAACCTACAAAATATCGACAGTGATTGATGGATTTTATTTTGATAATCTAAAATCGGTTGTTAATTTGTTTCTAGTTCATTAGCACGTAACTGAAGTGATGGGATGGACAATACCTCGTCTAACCGAACACGGATTTAACCGATTCAAACTTATATAAAAATTGGTAATTCAATACTTCTAACTTAGGAAATTCATTATCTAAAATTAGGTTACTTGATATTTATCTGAAATTTGAATACTTAAATCATCTTTAGTGTCTGTTTTTATGTATGCACTTATTTATATATCTACACAACCATCAAGTACTCATAGAATAGTATAAATAGATAAATAAAAATGACTTTAAAACATATATAAATATAAAATAAGACCTATAGCAGATTCAGACGTTTATAAAATGTTAATTCAATACTTTTAAAAGTAGCTAATTTGTAAATTAAATTTGGGTTATATAATAACTTTAAATTTGAGTTTTGTAAATTACAAAGTTATATAATTAAAATATATTCAAATTAATAAAATGTTAATATGCATGATACTCCGTTAACGACTATATAATGAGTTATAATTAAATTCCAGTGATGCTTTGTTTAACTACATAAACAAAATGAAAAAGAGATGCACCATGACGATATAAGTCTATACACTTGTGCCAATTAAGTTATTAATTGTTCTATTTATTTTTATGGAGGGAAAATGAACAACAATTATAACATAATTAATCACTATTGTTTCTTGTTATTCAAGCTTGTGAGCATTTGCAGTTCGGAAAAGGTTTGCTTCAATTCTTTACAACTTGCTTAGAGCAGAATCTTATTAATAATATTTTCAAAGTATAGGTTTTAAAATCAGCTTTTAGTGGATTCGTTGTTCATAAACGCACTGTAAGAAAATGCTAAACAAAATTGTATACTTAGATTTTTAATGTAATATTAGGTATGTGATGTAAGGGGGTGTAAAGTGATGTTTATCATGGTTAAAGTGTTAACTTTAATGTATTTAATGCGTTTAAGTATAAGGATTATGTGGAATAAGTTAACTACGATGATTTGGTGTTTTTAGGTTAAACATGATGATTTAACGTGGTTTGGAGAATGGACATGGGTGATAATCAAAGATCATGATAGATGAACGAGAACCCGTCCGCAATCGGGGAGGAAAACGGAATTCGAACGAAGAAGTTATGAAGAAAACAAGAATCGGACAAAGTTGATTGGCCATGACTTACGGTGCAACAGTTCAAGACAAAACAGAATGGCCCTGACTTGACTTACGGCAGAAAGCTGACATACGGTACAGGACACGCTGAAATCTCTTATAAGTCACGGAAAATAGGGTTTTGAACATATCTTTCATTCTAAGTCGTTCCCAAGTGTTAGATTCGTTCCCAAGGCTTCCTGAAGGCTCCCGGAGGCGATTTCAAGGCTATTCAAGTGTTTCTAATCATTCGGTTTGATTCTTTAACGTTAGAGATGATGTTTACTTTTGTTTTTGATTTTTTTCGTTGCTATGTCCGGTTAATCAACCCGTGATCTTCTCCGGGTGATTAGGGTTTACACTATGACTTGTTCTTGATGGTTTTTGGTCGAGTTAATGTTTGAACATGGCAAGTTAAACCGAGTGATATTATTTATTGTTGAAAGATTCTAAAATACGTGTGTTGCCTTCAATTCAATTGTTCTGGTGTTGATTGTTTTAGATTTCTTTTCATCTGTAAACGTCAATTTTGGATGGGATTAGGTAATACAAACGTAGGATATGATTCGAGTAGTTCTTTAACAACAGTCTCATTCAATCTATTGTCTTTAATCAAATCATCGCGGTTATGTCTATGTAACTGTTTTTAACTATCAAAGCAAATCTAAGTTGTAAACCTGGATCCGGAGAGGATTACCTTTTCACATTATTGTTTGCAATTCAATTACTCGTAAAGTTCATTACTTTTCGCAATTAGTCATTCTAATTAAGTTTTTATAATCAAACTCCAAACTTTTGGATTTAAACTACACTTTCCACATATTCCCTATGGATCGACCCGACTTACCATAGCTATCTTAGGTGAGTTTGGAACCTTATAAATTGTTTTTGATTAGGCCTGACAAACCGATATCAAAATGGCGCTGTTGCCGGGGAACCTGTTGACAGCTCAGTGCATGCATACCCGGTACGCAAGGAACAAGTCCCCGTTAGTGTTTGATCCAGACGTTGAAAAGAACGTTCGAAGAAATCGAGCACAATCCCGTGCAAAAACCCAACCATCTAGTGCTGTCAAAAAGTGCAAGATGGAGAACCAAAACCCACCCGATAACCAACCGCCAAATCCACCATAAAACCAACCCTTACCAAACCAACCCGATGACCCACAAAGACAACCTCCAGTTGCTCCAAACCAACCACCTCAGAGACAAAATCCCTACCCTCAACTAAGACAGAACCCTTACCAACATGGACCTGCAAGACAGAATCCGAGACAACCAAGAGGGGTTAACAGGTTCGAAGATGAAGAGGATAGGTTTGATAGGGTAAATGGGATGAGGAGATAGATGGACAGAGTGATGGGAATGAATATGAGTATATTGAGGATGATGTGTAATACAATGAACCTAATAACAACCAAGGCCGATACAGTGTAAGGCCCCGTTCCCGGGCACCTCACAGTTGGTCATTCATCGCACATAAAACGTTTTAAACATATATTTACTTTGCAGCGGAATCTAAGACTTCTATTAATAATCAAAACATGTCATTTTGTTACAATACAACATCCTTTTATTTCAAAACACAATGACATGTCAATATATGGATGCCAGCCTCAACAACTGAGTAGTCGCCCTATGCCATCCTCAGCAACATACCTGCCAACTGGAAAATACATAAAACGTCAGCGTTGCTGAGTGAGTTTAGTTTTGTAATAAAACATACTTTACCTTCCATAAAAAAAACGTTCTTTTATACATACGATCATACAACATACGTACAGGTAGATAATATTATTATTATCTTCATCATTCATTCATTAGCTTTCGTTCGTGCGTTCTTACTTTCACTCATACGTTCGTTACATTCATCTTTACGTACGTTACGTTCATTCTTACGTTCATTTCATTTATTACTACGTTCATTACTTTCGTGCATCCTCAATCTATCACTTTTATCTAGGTCCAGTCACACTTTACCCTCTTCATGGCACACAACCATGATTACTGAGGTCAAGTGACATGGATCCAATTCATACGTTATCATTGTGTTCCTTCCGTTCATCACTATCATTCGTTCGTTCTTTAACTTTCATTCGTTAAGCATGCAAATCTCTAAGGGTCACCTCCCTTCTCTGCCCTCACGGTTCATACCCATGAGCCGGCAAGGCATACTCCAACATACTAGTGCCCCTATGGCTCTCAGTCCATAGACCGACACCTAGTGCCCCTATGGCTCTCAGTCCATAGACCGACACTCTGTTCCCCTAGACCATGCAAGACTTTCTTTCATATTTCTCATTCTCATCTAGATCTTGTCTCACGCAATATCCCCGACTCATGTCCGAAGACTAGCACAGCACCGGGATACGCGACAAAGATCCCGTACGAGTCAATCACAGAGATTGAACTCCATCCGAGTCTGTTGCAACACAAAGTCGCTCACCTCATAACTATATTTGGCCTTATGCCACACCCCCGAAGTTAAACATAACCCGGGTAACAACACCCCCACCGAAGTGGGTACCATCACCCCCACCGAAGTGGGTAACATCACCCCCACCGAAGTGGGTAACTACACCCCCACCGAAGTGGGTAACATCACCCCCACCGAAGTGGGTAACTACACCCCCACCGAAGTGGGCAACTACACCCCCACCGAAGTGGGTAACTACACCCCCCACCGAAGTGGGTAACATCACCCCCACCGAAGTGGGTAACTACACCCCCACCGAAGTGGGTAACATACTAGACACCATGTACCACCCCGAAGGTCAGTCACAAGACTGGAACCTCTACGTGCACTCTTAAAGATTAGCTGAACCTCACGCGGTTGAGCTTGTGGCATTTAGGACCGTGCACTTTGGTACACTTCACTTGCAAATCTCTCACGTTTTCATTCGTTCATTAAGGATTCATTATCATTCATTATCGTCTAGATTCTGTCAGGCTTTATTATGATATTTCATTCGTGAGCATACATCCTTCATACTTACAGATAATAATTGTTTTTATTATCATCATTCGTTCAATTCATACTCTTTCATTATCTTTCACTTTACATTCCATTTTTCTTTATCATTAATCTTTCACTTTATTAATGATAATACTTCTTCGTAAGGTTCTAACCATTCTTCATCATGTCATTTCATACATAACAATATTTAAATAATAATATTGTTAACAATAATAAAATACTGATAATAGTATCAGTAATAATAAGGGTTAATCATTTATCATCATTACATGCATAAAACATCATTATTAACTAACCCTAGTCAACCCTGGTCAAAATTCCATAAATCAGCTTTCCAGAAAATTTCTGTAAAAATTCTAAGTGTTCAGTCGTATGAGCACTATGCAGTCGTATGAGCCCTGCTCAGTCGTATCACCTTCTCAGTCGTTTCACCTTAAACTTAGAAAATTTTTCTAAGTCATACGACCACTGTTCAGTCGTATCATTCCCCAGACTTAGGAAATTTCTATAGGTCATACGACCACTGTTCGGTCGTATCATCCCTCATACTTAGGAAATTTCCAATGGTCATACGAACACTGTTCAGTCATATGATCCTATACTTAGAACATCTCCAATGGTCATACGATCACTATTCAGTCGTATAACCCCACACTTAGAATAATTCTAATGGTCATACGACCACTATTCAGACATATAATCACACACTTAGAAAATTTCAAATGGTCATACGACCACTGTTCAGTCATATGACCCTACACTTAGAAAAATTTCTAATGGTCAGATGACCACTGTTCAGTCATATGACCATTATTTGGACTGATTAGTCGTATTAGCAGCCTATTCATGTGTCTAAATCATATTTTAGTCCCCAAACATCATAATACCTATTTCTAAGCATGTACATATGATTTCAGGCATAAACTTAACACAAACATAGGCATATGTACACTCTAAAACATACTCTGTAATCATACACATGCACATATCATACGGGTTTCATACACAAATCCATAAAAACATACATACATGCATTTTCCAGCCCCAAATCATTTAAAAACAAGTAAAAAGGGGGCCTAGAACTCACCTTTGCTGCTTCCAATCTTAACACTCTTCACCCAAGCTTCTTCAAACGATTCCAACACTTAGAAGTCTTTTAAACACACACTTGAACACATACAAACACATGTAAGCATATAACCGAGGCTAAGGTTAGCCAAGAACAACTAAACTTCACGAATTCTTACCTTGAATTCGAATTTTGCTTGAATTTCCTTCTCAAACCCGAAGCTTCTGTCTTCTTTCTCTCTCTAAAAATCGAACAAAGATATTGTGCAGTGAGTATGGGCGACCATACTGCCTTTTACACCAACTTTTAAGATTTTTATCATATTTAACACTTTTGGTCCCTCAACTTTGGGGTTGACTTTCTTTTCCCCCATTTTCTTTCCCTTTTATTCTTTTATTTCTTTAAAAGAAATATACGGGTGTTACAAGTCCACCCCCCTTATATAGGTTTCGTCCCCGAAACCTGTTATTCCTTAAACCCTTGTGAGCAATACTGTTTCATCTCTTCTTCCAGTCTCTCATCTGGAATTCAATCGCTCTACATCGTTTATCGACATTCGATTTCTGGTCTGTCTTTGACTATTCTGCATTGGCAACCCATGCATACTGATCAATGATTATTTGACCAGCACCTGCGACCTCAAGCATGCCATGTAGGGTGCGGTCACTACAATTAAAAGAATCATCACAATATCCGAGCAAAGTCTCGGTGTCATAATCATTGAGCTTCAGAGCATCACTGAGAACCTTCAGCTTTAATGCTTGAAAAACATGGCCATCAACTTGAGTATAGTTGCTAGCCCTTATTTGATGTTCTTTACGTATTAATAATGACCCTTTGGCAACCCAACACTGACAAGAAAGACAATTCGGCTTATTTGGTGACTCAATCCAAATTTAGCTCTTTCCTTTACTTCCAACCTCCCATTCTACTTGTTTGCTACAACGTCGAAACTATCGTACGTTGCCGTTCAATGAACCACTCACAGGCTGAAATTGTTCCTTAGACAACGGGTGACATAACTTTCTTAATTGCATCACGCAATCCTCTAGGGCATCCGGTAACCTAGTGAATCCATTAATAGTAATCTCTACGTCGAAGGGCTCATCAATGTTCCTTCTCCTTTTGTTTCCGTTCTCTTCCGATCGTCGTACATCCTTCTCGGTGAAGCCTTCATTATAATCCATTATCGTAGATCGGCACCGAACTTTTATCGGGCACCACCAATCAATCCATCTCTTTTGCAGCACTTGGTGCTTGCCTCATAAGTTACTATTCGATTCACCCGGAGGTGTACGTCTATCCACCTACGTCTATCAGGGATGGTCTAACAGGAAAAACAAGCGCTCTCTCAGTTCTATTGCGGGGTCCTTTAGTGCACTGGGTAATCTAGTGGGCTTACCTATAGTAGCTCCTAAGTCGAATGACATCGATTCTTTCTATTCCTAACATGCAACTTATCACAAAAGACAGCAGGAATTAAACCAGAGCCATAATCAAACTACACAAAGGCTAAAGGTTAATTGACTAGAAACATACCTGACGTAACATCGGGGTTCACCCTAGCCTCCTCCCGCGTCATCGTGTAGTTGCTGTGTTTGCCCTCCGTCCTTCTCTTCCAGCCTTTTTCACTCCCGAACCTTCCGCCCTTGGCTTCTCACAATCCCTGCTCATGTGACCTTCCTCCCCACAAGAATAACACCTCCCCATACCGCAGTTCTTCGCCACATGTCCGGTCCTACCACAACGGAAACAGACATTGGTCCCCAGTCTACATTCCCCGGGGTGCTTGTGTCCACACTTGTCACACTTTCCTGACCCCGTCTTAGTTATGACCACACACTGATCATCCACCCGTGCACCTTTGTTACTTGGAGCGACTTCGCCACGTTCCAATCGCTTCCTGTTCCAATCCCGATCACCTTCTCCTTTCTTGCTAGCTTCTGTCACCACCATCGATCTTTCATCGTATAACCTTCCCGCCAAATCCACCGCCGACCTAAACGTACTCGGTCGGGCAGCGATCATGTGCCTACGAATATCTGTTGGCAAACCCTGAATATACCGCTTTATCTTTCGGGATAGGGGAGTCACCTGATCCGGCACCAGACGTGCCATCTCGTTAAATTTTGTGGTATACTGTTGATGCGTCATCGTCCCCGCTTCTAACTGCAGGAATTCCCTTTCTACCTTGTCCATCTCACGGTGAGGACAGAACTCCTCAATCACTAACCTCTTTAACTCTGGCCATCTCATCCTTCTGATAGCCCGACTACCCTCAACTTGAACTATGTTGTCCCACCAGCATAAAGCTGAGTCCACGAAAGAATGAGTGGCAAACTTAACTTTCTGATCTTCCCGGCACTCACTAATACTCAAAACAGCTTCCATCTCTCTCACCCATCGGTGAGCTGCAGCAGCAGTGCCATTACCATCAAAAGTTGGGGGTTTGCATCGCCGAAATGCCCCATAATCACAGCCTCGTGCCGTCTCCGGCGCAGGCTCTTCTTCCTCTTTGTCATCGAAGAAAACTGTTTTAGTCTCGGGCCGTCTCCTTGAGCCCGATGATCTACTCCTTTCCTGTCTTTCCCCGTCTCTGACAGCCTTTACCACCTCGGTCACTACAGATGGTAGGATCGTCTGCATGTCCTGATGCACTTCTTCAACTACCGCCTCTTTCACCGAGGCTCTCAAGTTAGCACTCTCATCACCACCTCCCGGTTGAGGTGTTTCGGGTTCCTCGTGAGCCACCTGCTCCACTCTAGATCGTGCTCTCATGACTCGTGGTTCAACACCACGTCCGCCACTACCTCTACCACGGGAAGCCTTAGTAGGTCTACCACCGGCCATTCTCTAACTTACACTGAAAGATTTAAACACTAACACGATCATTCAAGGGAATAGCCCAGTTCATGTCAAGTATAGTAAGTCCCTAATTACAGTGATCAGTTGTGATTAGCCACTTACCTTACTTTTCATACCCCGAGCATTACCTGTCCTGACTACATTAGCATCTAAATCTAACAGTAACACATAATCACATAACATGCACACACAATGCCGGTTAACTTTAAGAAAAATACCTGATGGCACGCAGCTACTCAGTTTGGCATCCCTTCCTTTTCCGTCCCATTCTCAGTTTAAGACTAGGTTTATTATGAAAATTTACCCATTTTACTTAAACTTTGGCTCTGATACCAACTTGTAAGGCCCCGTTCCCGGGCACCTCACAGTTGGTCATTCATCGCACATAAAACGTTTTAAACATATATTTACTTTGCAGCGGAATCTAAGACTTCTATTAATAATTAAAACATGTCATTTTGTTACAATACAACATCCTTTTATTTCAAAACACAATGACATGTCAATATATGGATGCCAGCCTCAACAACTGAGTAGTCGCCCTATGCCATCCTCAGCAACATACCTGCCAACTGGAAAATACATAAAACGTCAGCGTTGCTGAGTGAGTTCTAGTTTTGTAATAAAACATACTTTACCTTCCATAAAAAAAAACGTTCTTTTATACATACGATCATACAACATACGTACATGTAGATAATATTATTATTATCTTCATCATTCATTCATTAGCTTTCGTTCGTGCGTTCTTACTTTCACTCATACGTTCGTTACATTCGTCTTTACGTACGTTACGTTCATTCTTACGTTCATTTCATTTATTACTACGTTCATTACTTTCGTGCATCCTCTATCTATCACTTTTATCTAGGTCCAGTCACACTTTACCCTCTTCATGGCACACAGCCATGATTACTGAGGTCAAGTGACATGGATCCAATTCATACGTTATCATTGTGTTCCTTCCGTTCATCACTATCATTCGTTCGTTCTTTAACTTTCATTCGTTAAGCATGCAAATCTCTAAGGGTCACCTCCCTTCTCTGCCCTCACGGTTCATACCCATGAGCCGGCAAGGCATACTCCAACATACTGGTGCCCCTATGGCTCTCAGTCCATAGACCGACACTCTGTTCCCCTAGACCATGCAAGACTTTCTTTCATATTTCTCATTCTCATCTAGATCTTGTCTCACGCAATATCCCCGACTCATGTCCGAAGACTAGCACAGCACCGGGATACGCGACAAAGATCCTGTACGAGTCAATCACAGAGATTGAACTCCATCCGAGTCTGTTGCAACACAAAGTCGCTCACCTCATAACTATATTTAGCCTTATGCCACACCCCCGAAGTTAAACATAACTCGGGTAACAACACCCCCACCGAAGTGGGTAACATTACCCCCACCGAAGTGGGTAACTACACCCCCACCGAAGTGGGTAACATCACCCCCACCGAAGTGGGTAACATCACCCCCACCGAAGTGGGTAACTACACCCCCACCGAAGTGGGCAACTACACCCCCACCGAAGTGGGTAACTACACCCCCCACCGAAGTGGGTAACATCACCCCTACCGAAGTGGGTAACTACACCCCCACCGAAGTGGGTAACATACTAGACACCATGTACCACCCCGAAGGTCAGTCACAAGACTGGAACCTCTACGTGCACTCTTAAAGATTAGCTGAACCTCACGCGGTTGAGCTTGTGGCATTTAGGACCGTGCACTTTGGTACACTTCACTTGCAAATCTCTCACGTTTTCATTCGTTCATTAAGGATTCATTATCATTCATTATCGTCTAGATTCTGTCAGGCTTTATTATGATATTTCATTCGTGAGCATACATCCTTCATACTTACAGATAATAATTGTTTTTATTATCATCATTCGTTCAATTCATACTCTTTCATTATCTTTCACTTTACATTCCATTTTTCTTTATCATTAATCTTTCACTTTATTAATGATAATACTTCTTCGTAAGGTTCTAACCATTCTTCATCATGTCATTTCATACATAACAATATTTAAATAATAATATTGTTAACAATAATAAAATACTGATAATAGTATCAGTAATAATAAGGGTTAATCATTTATCATCATTACATGCATAAAACATCATTATTAACTAACCCTAGTCAACCCTGGTCAAAATCCCATAAATCAGCTTTCCAGAAAATTTCTGTAAAAATTCTAAGTGTTCAGTCGTATGAGCACTATGCAGTCGTATGAGCCCTGCTCAGTCGTATCACCTTCTCAGTCGTTTCACCTTAAACTTAGAAAATTTTTCTAAGTCATACGACCACTGTTCAGTCGTATCATTCCCCAGACTTAGGAAATTTCTATAGGTCATACGACCACTGTTCGGTCGTATCATCCCTCATACTTAGGAAATTTCCAATGGTCATACGAACACTGTTCAGTCATATGATCCTATACTTAGAACATCTCCAATGGTCATACGACCACTATTCAGTCGTATAACCCCACACTTAGAATAATTCTAATGGTCATACGACCACTATTCAGACATATAATCACACACTTAGAAAATTTCAAATGGTCATACGACCACTGTTCAGTCATATGACCCTACACTTAGAAAAATTTCTAATGGTCAGATGACCACTGTTCAGTCATATGACCATTATTTGGACTGATTAGTCGTATTAGCAGCCTATTCATGTGTCTAAATCATATTTCAGTCCCCAAACATCATAATACCTATTTCTAAGCATGTACATATGATTTCAGGCATAAACTTCACACAAACATAGGCATATGTACACTCTAAAACATACTCTGTAATCATACACATGCACATATCATACGGGTTTCATACACAAATCCATAAAAACATACATACATGCATTTTCCAGCCCCAAATCATTTAAAAACGAGTAAAAAGGGGGCCTAGAACTCACCTTTGCTGCTTCCAATCTTAACACTCTTCACCCAAGCTTCTTCAAATGATTCCAACACTTAGAAGTCTTTTAAACACACACTTGAACACATACAAACACATGTAAGCATATAACCGAGGCTAAGGTTAGCCAAGAACAACTAAACTTCACGAATTCTTACCTTGAATTCGAATTTTGCTTGAATTTCCTTCTCAAACCCGAAGCTTCTGTCTTCTTTCTCTCTCTAAAAATCGAACAAAGATATTGTGCAATGAGTATGGGCGACCATACTGCCTTTTACACCAACTTTTAAGATTTTTATCATATTTAACACTTTTGGTCCCTCAACTTTGGGGTTGACTTTCTTTTCCCCCATTTTCTTTTCCCTTTTATTCTTTTATTTCTTTAAAAGAAATATACGGGTGTTACATACAGACAGAATGAACAACCAAGACAATATAGGCAGAATCAGGGTCAAGGTCAAGGTAGAAGACAAGGATTTCCTTGGGCAAATCGGAACCCCGGGCTTCAACCCTACCAAGCCATTGTTCAAGGGGTTGATAGCCATTTTCGCCCTACCATAGCTGGAGCTTCATCACCCATAGTCAGGCCACAAGTTAGAGGGAAGTCATTTGAGATTAGGTCCAACAGTCTAGCCATTCTTCCTGAGTTTCATGGACTGTCCAAGGAAGAACCTTACTTGCATCTGAACGAGTTTAGTGCCATTTGTGAGACTATTAGGGCACAAGGTTTTACACCCGAAGAAGTGATGTTAGTGCTATTCCAGTTCCTATTGAAAGGAAATGCAAAGAAGTGGTTCCATTCATTACCTGCTGCCAGCATTTACACTTGGGAGCAAATGCAGCAGGCGTTTCTAGAGGAATACTATACACCATAGAAGACAAGTGAAGCCAGGATTGCCATTCGTACCTTCAGTCAACAACAAGATGAGCCATTTCATGAGGCTTGGACAAGATTCAAGGAGTTATTGAGAACTTGTCTACATCATGACATTCCCCAATGGGAATTGATTTCTTCTTTTTATGATGGATTATCTGCTAAAGATGTGAGAGATGTGAATTCAACAAGTGCAAGAACCTTCATGACTAATATTGAGGATGATGATTGGGAGTTACTGGAACGGATGAGTATACATTTAAAAAGACAAGCTCTGTCTCAGAGGAAATCAAGGAATGTGGTTGATGATTCGGATAGAAGGACTTCCAGGTTGGGTCAATCAGCAGGTACGGCTACAGTAAAGGCTACAAGCTCTTTTACTATATGTCAGGGATGTGGTGAAGCTGGACATACTGCCAGAGATTGTCTAGTGTTTGATGAGGGGTTGGAAGAGGTGAATTATGTACAGGGTGATAGGCGACCATACACCAACAACACCAATAATAATACCTATCATCCCGGTTTGAGGAATCGCCCAAACCTCAGATATGGTAACCCAGACAACCAATTGAACCCAAACTTTCCCGGTAATTCACATCAGCAATATCAGAACAGGTCTATGGATCAGTGTGGTCAATACAATCAAGGGAACTATAACAGGGGTGGTTAGAGGAACTATCAGAATAACCAGGAACAGGGTGGATCGGGAGGAAATGCAGAACCATCAAACAGGGAGCTTCTGGAATTTATAAAGGAGATAAGGAAATCCAATGAAGTAAGAGACAAGAGTGTTGAGGCTTTATCCAAGCAAGTGGGACAATTACCTGAAGAAGTTGCTATTCTGAAGAAAACTCTAGGGGAACTTCCTAGTGATACTTAAAGGAACCTAAATCACAGCTCATCTAATACAGGATCCTCAAGTAGCAGACATCCTTCAGTTAGTCAGGTAGGTATTCTTCATTCAGGTAAGATTTATGATAATAAAGTTGAGCATCCATCACAATTCATTGAAGGTGTGCTGGAGGATGTTAATGAGGATGAGGATAGCGATGGTGAGATTGAACTTGTCACACCTAAATCACCCAATAAAGTAACTTTTTCAAATAAAATTGATCGGGTGATGGGACAAAAGTCAACTAGTGTCCAGGAAAAGGGCGTGGAGGCTAATACCATCCCATTTCCTAGGGCATTAATTGACCCAGGTAAAAAGGTTCCATCGGGTAAAAGGGGCCCACAACATAATGAGATATGGGAAGTTTTTCAACAAGTAAAAGTTAATATCCCATTGCTTGAGGTAATTAAACAAGTGCCCACGTATGCAAAGTTTTTAAAAGATTTGTGTACTCAAAAGAGAAATGCTAAAATACCCAAGAAAATTGAAATGTCTAATAATGTGAGTGTCATACTAGCAAGACAACCTGTTCCACCCAAGCTTCCAGATCCGGGAGAGCCGGTGATATCCATTCAGGTGGGTGAGTTTCACATATCACGGGCTTTGTTAGATCTGGGAGCTAGTGTGAGCATTCTCCCAGGCAGTTTATATGACCAATACGATTTTGGTCCATTACATAAAGCTCACACCACCGTGGTGTTAGCTGACAGAACACCCCGACTGCCTAGGGGAATGATCTTTGATGTTATTGCTAGGGTGGAAGACTTTTACTACCCGGTTGATTTCTTAGTTCTTGATTATGTGCCGGGAGAGTCATATGATCGACAAACAGTTATATTGGGTCGTCCATTTTTGGCCACTTCCAACTCACTAATCAATTGTAGAACCGGGGTAGTTGATATGACTTTTGGAGATCAAAGGCAGTTAATAAACTCTTTTTCCCATACATCTAATCCTCTGGTCTATAGTGAATGTTCTATGGTAAACACTATGGACAAGTGTGGTCTTCATGTCAATGAGGACAATATCACAGAGGCATGTGTTTATTGTGACAAGGATCAGGTGGAACTAAGCAGTAAATTGGAGAAGGTTGAGCAAGAGATGGAGGTGATGGCAGTCAAGGAAGGTAGACCTACTTGGACCCATCAAGTGGAAAGCTTACCCGAGCATATCGACAAAAAGCTACAACCATCACTAACGTCACCTCTTAAGTTGGAATTGAAAAAGCTTCCTAAACACTTGAAGTATGCGTTTGTTGGAGACAACAACACCCTTCCTGTGATTATTGCCTCTAACTTATCCGAGGAACATGAGAAAGCTTTGACGGAGGTATTAGTAAAGCATCGGGCTGCAATAGGATGGACCATTGCATATTTGAGAGGGATTAGCCCGTCCGTTGTCATGCATAAGATCATCACTGACGAGGGAGCAAAACCGGCTCGCGATGCTCAGAGGTGATTGAACCCAAACATGAGGGAGGTAGTGAAGAAAGAGGTGCTGAAATGGTTGGATGCAGGTATTATCTTTCCTATCTCTGACAGTGAATGGGTCAGCCCAACTCAAACTGTAACACCCCAAGCCGGAGAGCTGACGTGTCACCATTACAGATATCAAATCAAAAACCAAATTCATGATATTAAAGAGACGGTCAAAAGAAATTAATTCAAACAAACCAAATAATCCGAAAGAACCTAATTAAGGTGTTCATTACATCAATTAAAGTAAAAGATAATCTTGGTCTTCAATCCACTCTTCACTGATTTCCCGGATTACCCTGATTACCTATAATGAATAAGAAAACACCACAAAAGAAAAATACGGCTGAGCCAAAAGTTGCTCAGTGACGGAAAGAACAATAGTAGTGATTCAAAACATAAAATACTGATATCTGATACTGAACTGATCATATGATATTAAAAACGAAAATCTGACTCTAAACATATAATACTGATACTGAACTGAACATGTAATACTGAGACCAAACTTGTCTACACGATGAGCTTATATAAATAAAATAAGTCGTGTAAAATAAGAAGTACCCAGAGCCAAAACTGAACTGATAAGCACATAGCTAGCTAGACTATGCACCAATGATATGGTGTGTGGGCGTACACACATGATTCAATCCCCTGGAACTGAACTGATCTGAACTGAACTAGGATTGATCCATCCGCCTCCCAAATAAATGTGGCCAAAGTACTACTTGAGTACTAACATGTTAACGGAGACGCCGTGAACTACTTAAAAACACCGTCACGAAAAGTGTCATATCATTGACGCCACAATGACATGTCGGACAAGCTCGGGTAACAGAGTGCTAAATCAAATGATAGTATAGCTATCAACATATAACGTATCAATAAAATATTTATGGGAACATGCAATAATGAGCACAAATTTATAAAATATATATATTGCATGCTACAAGTCTCAATACGTAAAATTAATAAGTCGAACGAGTCAGAGCAGAACTAGAATAATAATGTTAGGCGACTAGTAAATGCAAAACAAGTCATATTAATGGAAACAAAGTATCAAAAATCCGTACTACAAAGTAACGGAAAAGAATAAGATCATACTACGATAGAAGGAACCAAGAATCCGTACCTTAGCAAAATGCCAAAGCAAAGCAAAATAGATAAGTCGATCAGGTCGTCCTCAACAAGTTATAATAGAGCCTACACCTTCGTTATGGTTGAAATCAGTTTATGAAATCAAGTAACTTGAACCGACTTACTAACTGTTCGGTCCGCCGGCGACAGTCGTTTGTAAAGTAAATAATTGTTAACTTTCATATGATAGTTTTATGAATTTTAAACCAATTCAAACGGTGGATCTTTATTTATTTATTTATGCATATTATCATTTTGCTACACATACCAGAATAATTAATATTAAACTAAGTAAAATGCCTTTCATTAAGTGGCCATTAACTAATCAACAAGTTTGAGTGTTAGCCAGTTGTATCATCAAATTACAATTGGTTTTTTTATAATACATGGATATGAACTGAATTCATGGGTTAGTTGTAGAAAAAATAATTAATAGCTTGAAACTCATAAATAAAGGCATGATCATTTAGAAAATATGTTTTAACCAATTGCTACTGACAAGACTTGGGGAATAAAATCTTGAACTCTCTAATGCACATCTGTATAAGACATGTCGATTGTTCCAATTCAGGTTAATTCCAAGCAGATTACTTGGTTTGATTGAGCTAACTTAATTTGCATCTTATTTCCTTCAAAATCATATTCTACTTATTAAACCACTTGGTCGCCGGAAAAACAAGTCGATGATACTCCCGAACGGCCGCATGGCATACATTCATTTGTGTATATATATACGCATAATTAGTCGACATGAATCGGTTTAATTTGTTACCTGGTTCACAGAAAAAAGGTTATCGAGCAAGACGAGTGAGAAATCAACAACTTCCAGCCCGCCGATACTCGAACAGAAACGAACCGAAACGAGTCAACAATGTTACGACGCCTTGCTTACGTCGCCAAAACAACTCGATAAGGTTTCAGACCACAATTCTACGGCAACAGATTCAAGAACAAAACGATAAGGTCATGTCTATAGAAACAACTCAAATAGACCCAACGTGTGAGACGGTTCGCACCCCGCTTTCGTGTTCAGAGATGATGCGATAGTTGTCCGTCAGCAAGGACAAAGCTGGTGCGTCACTGGTGACCGTAATCTCTCCAAACTATTTATGAGTATTGAGGCAGTGCCAGCAATCACGGTTACGAAGGAGATTGAGTTGTGAATGAAACCCATAACTGGTTTACGTGTACGTCGCAACCGGTGGTGTAACAATGTGGCCTGCTGAGCAAGGACTGATTTAATGGTGGTGGTGGGGTCGAAGGTGGTTTACAATAGTGATGTGGTGCGATGATAGAACACAAGTACTCCTGGAGTTTCATGTGAGGAATCATAGATCTAGAGGTTTAAATTGGAAGATAGTTGTGTAGAAGTTTCCAAAATTAGTTGTAGGTGATATTATTAAATAGAGTAATGGATAAAAGTGTGGTCCATGGAATACACGTGAGATTTCCATTAACTGCCATGCTATTTTATTTGATTATTATTATTGTTATTCATATTATATTTATTATTATTATGAGTATTATACAAACAGTACCAAAGAAAACTGGCATCCAGATTGTTCAAAGTGCGGATGGTACGGAGGTAGCTACCCGGTCGGTAACCAGGTGGCGGATTTGCATCGATTACAGGAAGTTGAATGCTGCAACTTCTAAGGATCATTTCCCGTTACCTTTCATTGACTAAATTGTAGAAAAATTAGCGAGTCAGAAATATTACTGTTTTCTAGATGTACCTTTTAACTTTGAAGATGTGTTTTTACAAGCATTTAATATTTTAAAAGAAAAGTTGGTGGAAGCCCTAATTTTGCAATCACCGGATTGGTCACTTCCTTTTGAAATCATGTGTGGCGCCAGTGATTTCACAGTTGGGGCTGTGTTGGGTCAACGAGTGGATAAGAAACCGGTCGCTATTTACTATGCAAGTAAAACTCTTTCTGATGCTCAATTAAATTACACAACTACAGAAAAAGAGTTACTTGCGATTGTCTATGCTTTAGATAAATTTCGGTCCTATATTTGGGGCAGTAAGATTATTGTCTATTCTAATCATTCTACTGTCAGGTACTTGATGGATAAAAAGGATGCCAAGCCTCGATTGATTAGGTAGATACTGTTATTACAAGAGTTTGACTTGGAGATAAGGGATGAGAAAGGATAAGAAAATGTGGTAGCCGACCACCTGTCAAGAATCATCCATAATATGGATGAACACGACTTAGAAATCAATGAAACCTTCCCTGATGAGCATTTACTGTCAGTTTCTACATCTACTGATCCGTGGTATGCTGACTTTGTCAATTATTATGTTGCAGGTGCAATTCCCGAACATTGGTCAAAGTCGAAGAAGAAACATTTTGTGTCACGAGCAAAACAATACTTTTGGGAAAATCCAGATTTGTTCAAGATAGGGGCTGCCCAACTTGTCAGACGATGTGTTCCGGATTCAGAGATACCGGATGTATTGCGCTTGGCGCATGCATCTGTATGTGGTGGTCATTTCAGTGGCCAGAATACAGGGCATCGAGTGTTACAATGCGGGCTATTTTAGCCTACTATTTTTAAGGATGCTTTTGAGTTTGCAAAAACATGTGCAAATTGCCAAAAGATGGGTAGTATCACAAAACGAAATGAGATGCCCATGCAACCAATCCTAGTAATCGACATATTTGATGTTTGGGGGATTGATTTCGTGGGACCCTTCCCCAACTCGTTTGGCAATTTATACATTTTGTTAGCAGTTGATTATGTGTCAAAGTGGGTCGAAGCCATTGCCACAAAGACCAATGACCATAGTATCATGTGCAAATTTGTTCAAACCAACATTTTCAGTCGATTTGGGGTGCCCCGTGTGATCATAAGTGATGGGGGATCACATTTCAAAATTTTTAATTTTGGTAAATTGCTTAAGAGATATGGCGTTGATCATAGCATTGCCACACCTTATCATCCACAAACAAGTGGCCAGGTGGAGGTGTCAAATCGACAAATCAAAGGAATTTTACAAAAGACAGTACGACCTGACCGCAAGGATTGGTCTAACAAATTGAATGACGCCTTGTGGGCATATCGTACTGCCTACAAAACACCGATTGGCACCACCCCTTACCAGTTGGTTTACGGGAAGAGCTGCCACTTGCCTTTAGAATTAGCTCATCGTGCATTATGGGCCATTAAAGAGGCTAACTTTGATTATGACACTGCAGGTAAACAGAGACTGATGAGTTTAATAGAGTTAGAGGAGTTATGGGAGGAAGCGTACGAGAACACCTCAATCTACAAAGACAAAATGAAACGCATGCACTATGCGAAATTAAGGTTGAAAAACTTTGAAGTGGGGAGTTTGGTGTGGTTATACAATTCCCGCTTAAAGTTGTTCCCAGGTAAGTTAAAGAGTAAGTGGACAGGTCCTCATAAAATCATACGGATAGGGAACTCGGGATACATCGAGATCGAAGATTTCGACGACCACATCCGACAAGTGGTGAATGGTCATCGGTTATAACCATATTTGCGACCAAACGACTTGAACGGGCCGGATAAGCAGACCGACGAGCTTTTATCGGTCACTATCTGAGTTTCTAACCCGGTCTGAGGCCGGAAGGAAGGATGAGTCGAGCTATAGACTCTTTAACGTAGCGCTTCCGGGAGGCAACCCGTGTTTGTGAGTTTTATTTATTTTTTCGTTCGTTTTTCGTTTTTGTTACATTTTCGTCGTTTCTTGCGTTTTGTTTTGTTTTGTTTTGTTTTGTTTCGTTAAGCGCTCGTAGATCTTTTCTCATCACTTAGTCAGGTACGTTCACTTTTACAAAATCGTGAGTCGAGGACGACTCGATTCAAAACATAGGGGTGGTGGTTTAAAGAAAATTCTATGATAGCTTAAACGATAATTTTATTATAAGGTTATGATTAATTCAACGTAAGTTTAAGTTAGATTTGGTTTTGTTAATATTGTTAAAAAAATTAATTAAAAATCAAAAAATTCAACCAACCATAGGTCTCCAAGCCACCGCAACCCACGGTGGTAAGGAAACAGTCAAAACAGACCGCCCCCACCGTAACCTACGGTAGGATGACACCTTACGGCAGTCACGAAGCAACAAAACAGAAAGCCCCCACCGTGACTTACGGTGGGGATGTGACCTACGGTGGTGTGGTTTCGAAAAAAAAAAACATAAAAGGCCCACTGTGAGTTACAGTGGGCAAGGGACTTACGGGGGAGAATGAAGAGAAAAGGCAGAACAGGCCCACCGTGAGTTACGGTGGGCAGACATCTTACGACTGCAGGTATTTCGAAAAAAAGACAAAATGGGAAACTAAAAAGGGGTCTCTTGAATGTCTTTCAAACTTGGTATCCCTCAGATTACTAACCCACATAAGATCAAAATCCCTCAAATGCCCTTTTCTTCACCTTTCTTCTTCCTCTTCTTCCCTAAACTCTCTCAAGAACACCAATCTCCCTTAACCATAACTTTCCCGATTCTTAACCAAATCAAGCGGTTCTTGAGTCTAAATTAACTTTTCGAGAGAAACAAGAATCCAAGGTTAGTTTTTTCGAATCTCAACTCGTTTTCAATAAATCTGCAAGTGGGTCACGAACCTTAAATTTTAAAGTTTGAATTTTTCACTTCCGGGTTGATTTTCTTGGTGCTAAAGTTCATACTAACCCCCTAAAACCACAAAGGTATGCCTTTCTCGCCACATTGTAAGCATGGATGAAGTGTGATATTTTCTTGTTAAGTGGTTCGCATGAGTTTTGTCATCTTGGTTGAGTTATACATGATTAAAGTAATGAATTGCTTGTATGAACGGATTTACAATAGGTAGAGATTATTGATGATTGATATTGGCTTGTGAGGTTAAATGTCATACGTTACTATGGTGGTGGTCATCAACATGTAACTTTCTCATGTAGTGGTACGCAAGAATAAAATGGATCAATTGTCATTGAGAAACTAATCTAATGAAAATATTTAAGCACTATGCTAGTACTAAGGTTGAAGTTCGTTCTGTAACTTGTTAAAAGTGCTCAATTCAATGACCACACCAAGAGTAACCACCACTAATGGCATGCAATGAAGCAAGTGTGGGGATGTGGTTATTCCACACTTGTTTCGTTAGTTATATAGGTTGGTTTGACTAAGTGGTTCTTTTGATTGTTTATGGTTTAATGTGTGTAGATGGGACGATCAGGGAAAGAACATGCTGGACCCTCAAAAAGGCAAAGAAGACAACTACACCCTTGATGATAAGGGACGAACCAATGCCACTGCGAGAGGAAGTAATGATGGAAGATATACCGAAGTGGAAGGGTGGAACTTTGACAAAGTTTCACCCTAGATTTCAACCAAGTTTGTGGGAAGAAAAGATGTCAAAAATTAGAGACAGAAAAGAGGCATATTTGGTGGAAATAGAGGTCCCCGAATCATTGTTTGCCCATCACCGGGTACATGAAAGATTTAAAAAACTTGGATGGCAAGCGGTGCTAAATTGTTATGACCAGGAGGAAGATAAAGTGTTTGCGCCAGCGATAGATGAATGGGTTAGTACACTTCAGATGGAAGGAACAAAGAACAGCCAGCAAATGAAACTAGTAGGGTATTGCCGAGGGCAGAAGGTTACAATGTCCATAACCAACCTAAAAAGTTGGCATCATTTGATTCTCTACCCAACAGCCAATATGAATTTCCCGCTGAATGTGGAACAGACCGGACAACAGTCCATGGTGGGAGTTGATGAGGGATATAATTTTTAAACCCTGTAAAACCAGCACAATGAAGAGGGTGGATTTGAAGAAGGAGGCAAGGTTGATTCAAACCATTGTAACCCAGAATGTGATGCCTCGCAGGGGGGACAAGGAATTGGTGTGGTTTTGTGATGTACCTGTTCTCTACTCTATCATGACAGGGGATCATAAAATGTCATTTTGCTACTTGGCCATGATGAACATTTGACTAGCCCGTATCACTAAGGCTAAGCAGATCATCCCCCACTGTAGATTGATTCAAGCCTTGTTCAAACACTTTAAGGTAATTGGTCATTCGGCGTTCGAAAGGCCAACAAGTTACATTGTCAAGGATCTGGAACCATTCAATGTGGTTCTTATGGCACGAGTAGGATAGGAATAGAGTTCAAATGATAGGTATGCAAGGTGGAAACATAAGAATGGGGAAAAGATTAAAGTGAAAAGACTGGTTGCAAGACCATTGGAACCAGGCGATGAAAGTGAAGCTGACAGTGAGGACAGTGAATATGAGGATGATTTGAATAATCCATATGAAGAAGAGGAGCCAGTCACAAGACCCCCATACCCAATGCCTGATGACATGTGGACTCGGGTGCAGGAGTGTAGGCCAGAAGGATTTGACATGTGGCCTAACTACAATTAAAACAATTGGGATTTACAATAACACAGACGGTTGCAAGCGGAAGACGATGCTCAAGCAGTAATAGCAAATCAAAACCATTGGAATCGTGTTAACCTTGTGCATAAAGAAATTCAAGTCAACAACAACTGGGAGTCACATCAGCAGCTTGGCTATCATGAAGCCTACCACCACGGAGAGCCGTTTGTGCAAGCACCACCACCAATCAACTACCTCACACTTCCACCCTACGATGGCGGGGAGAGGCTGCCGAGACCTGAGTGGCATCACTTGGAATGGATTGATCTGATATAATTTCAGCAACAACAGCTTGAGGTGCAGCAGTTTCATCAGCAACAGAGTGAAGAAGGAAGCAGTAGCGGACCACAAGGGGGTGCATTCCAGTTCAGTGACTGGATGGACGAGCTGAACAATATATTTGGACAACGTCAGTCACGATACTTTGGGGGCAATCACTGATCGTGATTGTACCAATCGATCAGGTCCAATTGCTCTAATTTGCACTAGATTATCTTATGTGGTTGTGTGCTTATTTGTTTATGTTTCGGGTTAGTGGTAAGAACAATGGAATAACATGGGGGTGGTTGGTGTTTGATGTCTGAACTCTTTATGTTATGTCTTAGGAAATAAGTAGCTTGTTTATGCTCATGTTTGTCTTTCATTGTGAGTCGAGTTAAAGAACCTTGATAACATAGATGGGAAAGTCTAAAGGAGATTGAAATGGTGAAGTCTTTAACCATACATTGGGGATAATGTATCCCAAGTTTGGGGATGAGGGATTCATCGGAAGACACATTGTGGTTGGAGAAATGAAAATTTGGACAAAATTTTAAAATTTTAAAATTTTTAACATGTATCTCTAAAAATATTAATTATTGGTTGAGGTTCTTAGTCATGGTTAATTCCCTAAATGTCTAAACCCGGTTGGTT
Organism: Flaveria linearis; assembly: GCA_024085815.1. Lineage (NCBI taxonomy): Eukaryota > Viridiplantae > Streptophyta > Magnoliopsida > Asterales > Asteraceae > Flaveria > Flaveria linearis. The sequence goes on along the minus strand of JABSNV010001100.1, from coordinate 25,738 downwards.
TGTGGAATGTTGGAAAGGGAATGCCTAACTAGGGGAGGCAAACTTTGGGTGTAGTAAACTTGCATGTGTCATGTCGGTAACCCAATTCCACTATTTCCATATGTGAGAAGCCTATTCTTTGACATTGTTATATCTATTTGCGTGTTTGGAGTGTTCAATAATGCTTACTAAGTGGTAGAACTTGGGGGCGCGTGCATCTTGAAACTTGAGACCGAGAGTCACATTGAAATGATTGAGGCATTAGGATCAACCATAGGAAAACCCCATAGGACCCACTTACCTAACAATTATCCGTAATAGCCAATTTTGAACCTTTACCCATTCGTTTGTTTCAATAAACCCCTTGAACCATTAGCCTTTTGTTTAGCCTTTTTTTGTTCACCCATGTGATAGAACTTGAGTTACTTCGTGATAATTGTAGTACTAAGTTTTGTCACACCCCAACCTTGACGGCGGAATCATTGAAGTGTGAGAGTTACGATTGTTCACAGCCACATAACGCTATTATTAATTCCAAATATATGAATCAAGATTCAATTGTAACAATACAAGTAAAAGGCTCAAACAAAGATACATCATAAATACAAGGCTGAAAGTAACAAGATCATTGTTTATTTCTCTAAGTCCAGTCCTAAGTGAGATAAGCTTCAAAGAGTAGAACACATACTTGGGTTATTCCTGAAACATGTTAAAAATAAAAGGTCAACATAAAAATATTGGTGAGCATTTCATAGTTTTCAATACATAGAATATATAAAAGATGGCATTTCAAGTTGTAAGTTAGTGAATAAAGTGATTAGAGATGTTATGAACAATGCAACAATCAAACCTCGACAAAGTTTTACAAGTCTCAAACATTAAAAGTATATACGATTAGCTAAGTGTACTTGGATTAATCAAGCAGGCTTGTCTGGCCCATAGATCTATGACTTCGCTAGGCTAGCAATAGTTAATAATTGTACACATAACGCCATAACATGGTAACCACAAAAGTTCAACTAACCACAACTTTACATGATGAATTGCCATAAAGTTTACAAGTCTCAAACAATTTTACAAGTGCAATAATATAAGTTAACATGTTTCACCCCAAAGTGTGAAAATAAGAAAAAGGGGTATGAAAAATACTCACATTGATATAGGCATTACAAGATGATATAAAAGATTAAAGTAATGATCCAAAAGATAGTACCAAAGTATTCATTACAAGGCACCTAAATATGTATTACAAGATGAAGGTTAAGGTTAATAATATGATTAACGTTCAAATAAGAATTAGGGTTTCAATAGTTTTAAGGTTTTTAATAGGTAATAAGTTTATAAAATAATTATAGTTTGATTCCATTAGGGGAATTATATATGTATATTTAAGTATTTAGAAACGAATTTAAGTATAAATATAGATAAGATTCAATATAAATAAAGCTTTATAATTATTCAAAATTAATTGGAATAACGTTTTGATTAATAATGAATTATTAATCTAAACCTTTAGTTACTATATTTTGTAAGAAAGATAATATTTATAAATAATTTGTAAAATTGTAAAATATATAACTTTTACAATTATCATAATAAAACTTTAATTGATATAATGCCCATTAATTTTTATAAAGATTTATTGTTTCAAGTCTAATAATTATTTAATTGTTTTTAAAAGAAAACAATTTAAATATAAAGGTTAGATAAACATTAGAGATAATTATGTCTTTAAAAGTAATGTTTGGACCAAAAGGTTTATTATTTATTATTTGAAACAAATTATAATAAACTAAAACAAGAAAATAATCCATTGTATTATTGAACATGTAATGTTTCAATAGGATAAACGATACTTAAATCAATTTTATAAAAAAAGACTTATTATATCATTTGCTTTAAAGATAATAATAATAAAAAAATTGTTAAGATATTTTAGGAAATAAATTCCAGAAAATTAATTAGGTGGTTAAAAAAAATTTGAAGATTATAAAAGGAATTTTTTTATATTTATTCTAAATTTTTCGAAAAATTAATTTGGGCTAAAAGCCCTTAAAAAATCACATGATGGTGCCCGGGTTCGAACCCAGGACCTCATGTGTGTTGGGCTAGTGTGTTAACCTGCGAACTAGGCTTACAGCCGCGGTTAACTTCGGTTTTAAATTTATTTAAACAGATTCAAAGAAGCTCCCCCAAATCGAAGAACCCTAAATTCGATTTTGATCCAATTGACCATCCAAACGATTATGTTAAAGAAAACATTCATGGGGCTTTTGATCTCCATCTAAAATCGAGCAGATAGATGTTCTTAATTACCTGGATTAGTTTCATTTGGATTAGCAAACAAGAAAAGGAACAAGGACGATCGGGGAGTGATCAAACTGAGTTAATTCTTGGTGTTCTGCTTCGATTGACCACATGGGAAGCTTCGCATGACGATAATAAGTAAAAGCCCTCATACAATTTCGATTAATGATGCTCAGAATACGGAGGTCGACCCAGTTGCAGGTTCATGATGAATGGGTGTTTCAAATTCGATGAAAAAGTTTGTTTCAAGTAAAATTGAGAGTTGTGATGATTTAGGAACAGATAAAATATTGATTAGGCGAAGTTAATTTGATTTTTGTGAATGATTAATGGTTCAACGGTTCTGTGATTAAGGTGTCTCGGTTACACATTCGAACGGATGGTAACCGGCACTTTAATTTCGATTCATTGATGTCATTAAGTTCGAAACGGGTTCAGGAACGGTTTGATGTGGCTTAATTGGGTTCTAAAACTGCCGTTTCATGCGTGAAACCTCGCCGGAGCTCCGCCTGTGAAGGTGGCCGGAGACCGGCAGCTCGAAAGTGATTATAATGTTTTATTCAAAGTTAAACTTTTGGTCCCTGAGGTTTTAGAAGTTGCCATTTGAATTTTAAAGTTTTGATTAAGTTATAATTAATTACAATTTAGTCCCTGAAGTTTTAAAATGTTATTATTATTTTATGTAGAAACCAATTAATTACAAGCTTTAATACAATGAAACTTATATTTTCATTATTATTAATATTGTTATTATTAACATTATTGTTATTAATATTATTATTACTAATACTATTATTATTAGTGTTATTATATTAATAATAATAATTATTATTATTTTGTTTAAGATTATTATCACCTTAAATTTTATAATAATAAGTAAACATTATAACACTTATAATGTTATTATTATTTATTAAATTAATTTGTTAACCCCCAAATTAGTTATTAAGCATAACAAGTCCTCAAAGTTTCAAAATGACATAAAAGGTCCTTAAAAAAACTCAACAAAGTTAACTTTTAATTAATAAAATTGTGAGATGTCACAAGTTTGATATGAATTCATGTTTGAAAGTTGTGGAAAAAGAAAAAAAATCAGAAAAAAATAGTAAAGAAAAAGAAAAAAATGAAAAGAAAAGAAAATGTTGTCGAAATAGCTAAGTTGAGATACTAAGGTATTAGACAAGAAAAAGATTGTGATTTGAAGTATATAATAATTAACTCAAGTTTTCCATCACTCTAGTCATTAAACCCCAAATTACTCTTACCCAAATCTAAGCCTAACATTACAACCTTTGGAAAGCCCTCATGATTGGTGTGGTATCTTGTGTTAGTAGGTGGAGAGATGATTGCTTCACAAGCCTATGCTCACTAATTTGTATTATTGTTTGAGTGCCTCATAAATACCGGTGCATCTTAGACCGAGCCAGAAATTACATCGAGTGGAGAGTTTCATTGTGAGGGGCGTGACATGTGCAAGGGATCCACTTAGGGTCTGAGAGTTTAGTTAGGCAATCCAATGGGTTGAGGTTGTGTGGTTGTAAACGGAGTCATGATCATCAACTTTGGGAATTGGGTATGACTTTGAACCTTGGGTGATGGTTAATATTTGTATGTTTTATTTGAAAAAGTTTGAACCCAAATTGTTGAGTTTTAAAAGCAACCTCGCTTGAGGGCAAGCGAGAAACAAGTGTGGGGATGTGATGTAAGGGGTGTAGAATGATGTTTATCATGGTTAAAGTGTTAACTTTAATGTATTTAATGCGTTTAAGTATAAGAATTATGTGGAATAAGTTAACTACAATGATTTGGTGTTTTGTAGGTTAAACATGATGATTTAACGTGGTTTGGAGAATGCACATGGGTGATAATCAAAGATCATGATAGATGATATGAAAGGGAATTCAATTATGAGAACGCAGCCGCAAACGGGGAGGAAAACGAAGTTCGAACGAAGAAGTTATGAAGAAAACAAGAATCGGACAAAGATGATTGGCCATGACCTACGGCGGAAACATGACCTACGGTGCAACAGTTTAAGACAGAACAGAATGGCCCTGACTTGACTTACGGCGGAAAGCTGGCCTACGGTACAGGACACGCTGAAATTACTTATAAGTCACGAAAATTAGGGTTTTGAACATATCTTTCATTCTAAGTCGTTCCCAAGTGTTAGATTCGTCCCCAAGGCTTCCCGAAGGCTCCCGGAAGCGATTTCAAGGCTTTTCAAGTGTTTCTAATCATTCGGTTTGATTCTTTAACGTTAGAGACGATGTTTACTTTTGTTTTTGATTTGTTTTTCGTTGCTATGTCCGGCTAATCCACCCGTGATCTTCTCCGGGTGATTAGGGTTTACACTATGACTTGTTCTTGATGGTTTTTGGTTGAGTTAACGTTTGAACACGGCAAGTTAAGACGAGTGACATTACTTATTGTTTAAAGATTCTAAAATATGTGTGTTGCCTTCAATTCAATTGTTCTGGTGTTGATTGTTTTAGATTTCTTTTCATCTGTAAACGTCAATTTTGGATAGGATTGGGTAATACAAACGTAGGATATGATTCGAGTGGTTCTTTAACAACAGTCTCATTCAATCTATTGTCTTTTATCAAATCAACCCGATTATGTCTATGTAACTGTTTTTAACTATCAAAGCAAATCTAAGTTGTAAACCTGAATCCGGAGAGGATTACCTTTTCACATTATTGTTTGCAATTCAATTACTCATAAAGTTCATTACTTTTCACAATTAGTCATTCTAATTAAGTTTTTATAATCAAGCTCCAAACTTTTGGATTTAAACTACACTTTCCATATATTCCCTGTGGATCGACCCGACTTACCCTAGCTATCTTAGATGAGTTTGGAACCTTATAAATTGTTTTTGATTAGGCCTGACGAACCGATATCAGTATGGCAAACTATTAAATAAAATCTAAATTGTATGTTTGAAAAAAATTAGAAAATATCGAACATAAATAAACTTTGTCACTGAATTCATAGTCTTTGAGACTTCGACAATGTATTTAATCGGAATTCTTGGTTCTCGATCGTAAATCCTTAATGACCATTTTATCAACTTCGAGATATGAATTCTTATTTCAACTTTGAGACATATGAATTCACGATAATGGTCTATCAAAACATTTACAAAAATCATTGCATGCATCAAATTCTCTTTTCTTTAGTCTCATATCATAACCTTTTAAAAATCATATTTCCAACTCAATTCGCGTCTTTCTTGATTCTACTGTTAACAGGGTATTGACAAGTACAATAACTTTAATAGTAAGTAATTGTTTCTTGTAAAGGAAAAAGAAATTCACCTCACCGCATGCATGCAGCATGCAATAAAAGTGGTACGTATTAATCATAGTATGCACAATTAATTGCGAAAACTTGGTAGCTATCAATCATAGTATAGAACAAAACTTTTTCTCCCACCTTTTGCAATCATTCTAGAGATGATCACAACACAAGATGCTGCCTATAGTGGACCAGAGGATCAAGTGACCAATATCATAACATCAAGGATCAATTAATTAGTTCTACACGTTCTGCACGTACAGAAATACAGTGACGGAGCTTGAATACCCCCGTATGAGGCGAGGCGAAATTAATTTTTTTAAATGAGCAAACTCGATATTTATGTAAAAATTTATACTACTGAACTAATATTTAACACTACTCATGAAAAATATAAAGGAAAACCCCCCCCCCCCCAAAACCCCCACAGCCCCTATGATCGTCCGTCACTGCAGATCGAAATGGAAACCTTTGATGAATAAACCTCTTGAAAAGAAAGAAGAAAACTTTAGAGATCTTTAATCTTTTCATGATTAAATTAATCAATAAGAATAATATGACCTATCTTTGATTTGATTCTATGTGCCCCATTTTGTATGATCTTATCTAAGAATCGAGTGATTGGTTGACACAAAAAGTATAATAATAAGGGTGATTATAATATGTTAAAGTAATTCGTGTGTTCATTGTTAGATATTATATGAAATTATGAATGCAAGTGCATGATGGAATCATTGGTGCCTATTATAAGCTAGCTATTGCATCCACTTGCCATAGCAAGTTGCTAGCAATAGTCTTATAATCTTTCATATGATTTCATCATCCTGTTATAATTAAGGTTAGCTATATTTAATTAGTTGTTATTAGTATGGTAGTTAATTAGTATAGTTCAAGTTTTGTATTCAATTATTTTTATTTCTTCTTAAACAGTAAATCTATCATAATCTTACTACTAAATTACTTTAAAATAATTTACATCATGTCTATTTTTAAAGCCATTACCTTCCTCTAAGAGACAACGTCAAACGGACTTGCCTCTCATTGACAGTAGTGAGTAGTTGGTGTGTAGTTCTTGTTTCTATATAAACAAACGTAAGCATATTAGAAGAAATGATGAAGAAAAACACAATTTTTCGCTAAAAGACCGATTGTGTCTTCATAGTCCTAAATGTCGGCTTCTTCACTACTAATACGGTTGGCACTCATGTGCTTTTGGCGTCTAAAGTCATAAGTTGTGTAGTTCCGCAAGGCAACGATCACATTAACTCATTTGCAATAGTCTTTGATAACAATTTTGATCTCACTCGACACTTTTAAATTTTAACATAAACGATTATAATTTAAAACATTATTAAGAGAGTAAGGTTGTTTTAGACAAAGTGGGTAAAGAGACATTTCTACCCTCTGTCACGCTTGCATTTATGAAACGATAAGAGTTAATTAACACGCCATGGGTAAGTACATGGTTAAAAAAGTTAACACCCGATAAAATTATTCTATATTAGACGATAATCACCTATTAGTTGTTTATCTAACATTGTTCTAAAAACCATTTGTGAAGAAAACATATTGTTGTAAAGTCTAGACCTTTGTAGTCGATAATAATCTATACTGTCTCTTTTAAAGGATATGGTCAATATCGGAATAAAGTATTTTAATTCGTATGGAAGGAAAAATCCTAGCTTTTTCGGATATTGCAAAGAGAATCAAGAAGGGATATAATGTGTTGTTTTTATTAAAAAACTTGTACCAAAATTAGACCATAGACTTCCATTAAACTTGTACCAAAAGTGCCTTCCAAAAAAAAAAAAAAGTTGACGTTTAAATGGTTGACATTTAATTGGTTACCATCATTAGTAACTATGTTAGCGGAAGCTCCTTCAACAAAAGCCTTGTTACTTCTAATAATTGACTCTCACTAATCTAATTTAGTTAGTATTGATCGCTCAACTAGTCGTTGATAACCCAATGCATTTGACATCTAAGTCGATCAGTTACCGATGACAATCAATTCACTTCAAGGTTAAGTGGTCTCAAATAATTAAAACAACTAAAAAACAAACAAACAAACATACCCAGTGTATCCCGCTGAAAAGCAGGGTCTGGGAGGGATATGTGGTGGCAAGTCTTTCCTCTATCCAGAAAGATAGAGAGACCGCTTCCGAAGAAATTAAAACAACTAGATGATACTAAAATCACTAAGTATGTTTTATGCAACATAGACTTTCTTACACCTTACCAACCAATATTATACGTTTTATATACAAGAAGCAAACAGTTGTGTTCTTGGTTATGCAATCACTAAGTATGTTTTATGCAACATAGACTCTCTTACGCTTTATAATGATATGTTAAGTTTGACATGTAGCCTAATAAAGTTACAATTTTAGCCCCATCTTATTTTGATCAACCCATTCAATAACAAATAATCATAAAAACTTAAAAATAAATAAATAAAGAATTATATGCATTCGGTCGAAACCAAAACCCAAACTGAAATTGAATTCAGCTTTTGATAGGTTTTGACTGGGCCGACCCAAGAAGAGGCCCAAATATTTAATAGAGACTTTTACCTTTCAACACTAGATGATACCACTTAAATGAAATGTTTCTTTTTTCATTTCGAATACTCTCCAAAATAATAACCACATGAAACATTTATGTAGTCCGAAGTTATGTTTTACGTAAATTTAAGTATTAAGTTGTTATAGATCAATAAATAGGCGAGTTAATGTAAATATGTAATCGTTTCTTTATATATTAGACTATAAATCTATACATTATATATTACAAAAATGCAAGGCAACTGCTTGGCCCATTTCATATGGGCCATAGGACTTAAGAGCAATGAGAATAGGCCCACAGCAGCATGGCCCAAAGATTATTAACCAACAGTCCAACCCACTAGATCAAGATCACAATCTTAATACAATAAGTTCTCTACTTAAACCTACATAGATAAAGTTTAAACTTCTATATCTTTATTCATGTGATTTGATTTCTTTTAAACTCCCATACTTATATTTTTTTCACATCCTTTGATCTTTATATAATAATTTATAAGTAGTTACAAACTCTATCACCCACGTACTAAGTATACATATGCAGTAGATGAATGTGTCGTACTCGCTACAATCCTAGGGGCTAAAATTTTAATACCTATTGTAACTTGTAACAACAAAAAAGCTCAATGTCAAGATCTAACCAACCACTTTATACTTCAACTTAAGAGTATGGTGCAAAATATCAGTAGTCCATAACACATAACTACAAGTTCATACAGAACTCTTTCAGTAGAGCGAGATCAATTTTTATAACCAAAAATGAGATAATGTATTTTCTAAAAAATAATGTTTTAACAATGAAAAAGATAATCTTATTCGATAATTGACCACAAAAGTTTAGTACTTTGAAGTTTGGTCACATTTTTTATTATAATTATGAAACGTAAATTTAATCGAAAATCACACGTACAAATCGGTAACAATAAAAGGTTTGGGATCAAATGAACACAGAGATTTTCTGTCTTTTATATTTAGCTATAATGTGAAAATGTGAATGGACTCATACATTTTTTTAGTTTTACCGAATGGAGAATAAGAAGACCAAAGACGCTTGATTGCAGAGTTGTAAACTTTTTTTCTTTAATTTGAGTTTATCAGTTGGAAGCTTGGCTCTCACATGTATAGTTTTTTAAATGCTTTTTAATATATTTCTCTTTTATTTGGTTCTCTAAATCACTCACCTACTATTTACGCTAAATCAATAATGCTACTCATTAAGACACCAAGGGAGCTGAACAAAGACTCAACATCACACTTATTGAACTTCAATGCCTTTAAGAACACACACGAATATATTTGTTTTCAAACATAAAACTGCAAATACGAAGTGGAAGATAGGAGTTATTGATACATTTTACCTTTTGGGTATGTGGAATAGTATCGCTTTATTGTTAAATTCATGATATTTTGAGTGAATTAAAATGTCATTAGTTATCGCCATCAAGTGATCACTAACATGATTTAGGTTTATAAAAAATATTAAATATATTCAAAACCTGAATTAAGTACTGAAATCAACTTCAAATTCATCTGAATATAACTAAAATGACCTTCACACAACACCTTGACCAGGAAATAAACATTGAAGTGACACATTTGATTACTAAATATTAATGACCCATGATAAGAAAAAATAGTTCTGGCACTAGTACAAGTTATAAAAACTCTTTTATGGTTTATTTTTATAGAAACTCATATCAATTTTCATTATCATTTTATTTATTAGTTTCGAATAGACCCGGCGTTCTTTATTTTTTTTTTGTCTAAACATATTTATCATTCTAAGCTGAACATTACAGATTTCCCGCAATATCAACAACCTAACGTAACACGTGAGTTTATGTCTACTAGTTTCAAACTTAAGAGTCAACTACATAAAGTTCTAGTGGGTTTGGGTGCAGTGGTAAATGGTATTCTCATCCAATCACAAACTATATGCTCGATTATTGGGTAACAATTCATCCAGAAATATCTAGATATTGCTTATTGATGTAGTAATATAAAAGTATTACTAGATTTTTATGTTTTTTTTATTTTTATTTTTGGAACGTCTAATTGTATTACTGACGGGTCGCTGGCCTATTTGATCATCTTCATTATTCATGTACGAAACTTGAGATCACTCTCTGTAGAAAACCCATATTAGATGAGAAAACCCTCTGGCTCATCCAAAACCTCTTTTATTTTTATCACATGTGAAACTTAAGCATAAAGCCTTAATCTATATTTATAAGATCTTGAGATAACTTATCTTAACCATTTAAGATAAAATCACTGAGAAAAGTAGTATTAGATCAGTGTATGAACCAATAATTTTTAGCGCAATCGGTTAAGATGAGACAATCATGAAATGTAAATATTAAAAGATCATGGGTTCAAGTCTTACTCTGAGCAAAATGCTCAGAGTTTAGCCGGAAGGTTTTCTCAGCAATGAGTTTTCTTCTGAGTGAGTTGAAGTGCAGTTCAAACTAAGAATCAAATAGATGAAATCGGTTAAGATAACAACTATTATTCGAAATATGAATCACAACACGCACCCATAGAAAGTATGAAAAATTGATTGAAGAACACGTGGATAGGAGAGTTACATATGGAAGGGCAGCAAAAATAAACAGGAGCATGGAGCATTGATATCACCGACAGATCTCGTATGTTGTTTGAAACCAAAACCACCGACAGCCACCTTTTTTCTTAGATCTTGCCAATCATCGCCATCCACCTGTCATGCTCTCATTTGAACACAAAGACAGCCCCACACTTTCGTCACGTATGTGGGACCCATCGCCAACGGCACACTTCCAGCTATTTACAGAACATATTTTAATAACCTACTCATCAGCTAGACAACGTGATTTTTATACAATGAAACTTACAGTTTGTTGTATTCTTGTTTTACGTTATAATATGATTTGTTTTAAATTGGTACATTATTTGTCATAGTAGCGGAGCTTGACCACTCCCGAAGGGGGGACGGGGGCGAAAATAATTTTTATTAAGGGGGGCGAACTCGAGTTTTATATGAAAATTTACACTACCGAGCCAAAAATTTACACTACCGGATTAAAGTTTAACACTACCGACGAAAAAAAGAGAAGGGCGGCGGCCCCCCCCGGTCCTAACTATGCTCCGCCAATGATTTGTCACTAGTATACTTTTGATGACCTAGGTTCTCATTTTGTTGTATTCTTGCCTGTTAGAGAGGAGTTAATATAATAATATCAACTCGTCTACAAGTTTACCGTGCTACTTGAAAAAGGAGGAAGATAAAAAGCTTAGAATGTTGCGGAAATTAGTGGATATTTTTTAGAAAAATGTTTTTGTTTAACGGATCATTAAAAAAATCAATATTCAAGCTTTTAACTGGTTGAAAAGCAAAAGGACATAAGGTCATACTTGATTATTGGAAATGGGTGATCCTCATAGTGGTTTGTCACTAGTATAGTTTTGATGACCTTTTGGTTTATTTTTCTATCACTAACTATATATGATACTATCGCTGTTGTTGTTGTTAAAAAAAACTAAATTTCTTTAGTTGTTATCAGAAAATAAAAAATCTTTCAGGTCTAAAATGGGTCGTAGACGGGAAACTCAAATTCCTTTCCTTCTTAGCTTGGGTTGTTGTGTTAACTTGATAAAAATAATCACTAAGTAGTGATTAGATTTCGTACAAATTCTATTTAAGCCATTTAATTTTAAAAACTTTATAACAATATTACAATAAATGAAGCTTGGATGACTAAAGTGTATGAGTGCATTTACTAAAATAATATTAAGTTTTGATTTATTATTTCATGATAAAAAGAAAAAGTTTTTTTTGTCATTGTGACCTTAAAATCTAGGAAATCCTTATTGGTTTTCACCAACAACACCAACCATTCTCCTTTTAACTCTGTTAGGTGCAAGCATGATGCATCAGGCAGACCCACATCCTACCACGCCCCAAAGGTCCATCACTCTCTAGCTCCGCCACCCATCATCCTACCTAGACGTCCTTTGCTTCGATCGTAGTCTTTGGTCTTAAATCTCCACTTGGCCTTCAATAGGCACCTATGTGGTTGAAGCTGTCATATGCACCTTCATCTTTGATAATCGATCTTTCTTCAACAACTCGTTTCTCGCTCTAATTAACTGAAGAACTAATGAACTTTTAGAGTAATCACATCTACAATCTACAAGATCTGAGCTTATGCTACCTATATTATACTTGTAGAGTAATCACATCTATAGTCTACAAGTTTTGGACTTAAAATTTTAGTTGAATAGTGCATCATTTTACCATTAGGATGTGTCAGTAGAGACGACAAATGTTATAGTTATTAAACGTTTTAATGTTTGATTATTGTTAAATAAATAATAGTGAATCACAAGAGTTCGAGCCGTGGCTCGATTCCAATGCGACTAATCATCTGAAGAGAGAAGCTAAAAATGTATTATAAATTTAAAAAGAATATCATAATTCATTGTATACAATTATTATTTAAAAACAGTTTTCTTTTCACTTTAAATACCACGTAATGTTATACTTGTAAAGATTTAACCGTAACACAGATAGAAAAGAATCACTAACGCTACTAGGCTAACACAAAACTTTCCGATTATTGATTAATATACGGAATGGTATTTTTTTAATAAGAATCACACGAGAAATGTAATTATAAAATATTATAAAATTATGCTTCCATATTGAATTAAAAAAATAATTATTGCTTAATAAAAGGCGTGAAGAACTCCGATGTTCTTCCATTTGGCAACGCGTTTTTCAATATTTCCAAATCGTAATGGAAACGGATACGGATGTATCATTCTTGTCTCTGTTTACGTTTGACCCATTATTTTTAAACTTTGACTTGTGTTATATAAAAGATTCCAACACTGTATGGTTTTGTGTTATATTTTTATAATATAATTTTTATAAATAGTGCATATGATGTGGATTTAAATTAACAGAGTATTTAAGAGTAAAAGAAACTATTAAAATTTTTATTAACTCAACAGAAAATTATCATAACACATATTCGACAAAAAGGGCGTATACAATTAGGTAGACAGTAGACATCACTGTTATCTTGCTCTAGCCTCTATGTTTAGATGTGTATTTTTTTTTTTTTTTTGTTTAGATGTGTATTTTTTTTTTGTTTAGATGTATATATTTTTTGTATGGAACATAACAAAAATATACTTGGGTCTATTACTACCTTTTTATATTGAAACTTTATTTCTCAATGCTTTTCTGTATAATTACTTGTGTGTATGTTATAAATAGAGGATTTGGTGAATAATGTAACCCATTCGTTTTCACTTGTTACACATCCTTTTTAATTTATATAATTTCAACTCCATCCCTTTCTTTTCATATTGTAAAACAAAAAAGATATATTCAATTTAATATTTTCTAAACTCATACTTAAAGTCTTGTACCATGCCTAAGGTCATTTTAGGTCAATCATTTAGTCCCACTTATTAGTATGGGTCGTTGATTTCTTTATGCAATGGACTCATTAGAGAAGTGGTCCCAACTCTAGACCAGTGGTAAATAGAAACGTAAACAATATCATTGGATGAGGAATATAGTTTTAGCAATTTTCAAAAAAAAAAGGAATATTTTAGCATGAAGCTTGCTTGACATGAAGGTTGAAATAGGAGATTCTAATATGAAAAAAAGGTAGAAAGCAAACCAGGAAACACGAATCTACACAACTCAAATGAGCTTAACTCAGGCAAGAAGGAAATAAAGGCACTTTCGGGCACACAACCGCTGAAGTGAAGGTTTAATTCATTGATCACATGTTTGGTCCCTCTCCCATGGGCGAGAGCTTTCAATAAAGCATCTCTCGCTTGGAAAGCAGGAACCAGACTACTTTGGAGATCTCGCATAAGTTCCCGGATCTTCAAAAGCTGCGCTGGGGACGCGACGTCAGATAAGATCTGGGATGCTTCTAGGAGTGCTCTTTTCATCCAATTAGTTTTATCGTAATATAAGAAGAATCAGAACGTCCATAAACTCTGGACATAAATAAACCTAAGTTAAAAAAATCTTTTTTTTATTGGTGGACCTGAAAAAAATGATTGACCTTGATATAACCTTTTTTCTACTGGAGTAAATGAAGACTCCCAGAATGGCACACACGAAGAAGCCTACTCAAAGTAGGAATCCCACGCATTCTAAAAAAGGAGGATCTATTTCGTGACAACCACAAAGTTTTTGATCATAGAATTTCTCAAAACCTCGCTGGTAAATACGGGGCTCTGGCAGCTGCACTTTTTTTTATACGATGATTCTCACCAATGTTTGTGTTACTCAAGCCGACATTCTTGCTTCCGCTTCGTCAACTACTGCTTGTGCGGGTGCCTTACTCTAAGGCGGAATGCTCCCCTAACGATGTATTTTTACATCCCATGGCCTCGACAGATCGTTTAGCCCCATTCACCAGTGGCTCAACTAGTAACCAATGGGGAAAACTAAAAAAATCCGTGGTTTCCCATTAGAACCGTATTTCGCCCAAGTAGTTTTAGAACGGAAAAAAGAAGCGTTTTTTCGCACAACTTGCGCATAGTGCAGGTCCCACTTATATATCGTATTTTCCTTCTAATCGAGAACACACAAAGTATCCGGTCAGCTTAAAGTGTTTTAGCATTATTGAGCTGATTTAATATTTAAAAGATTTGACGTGTCACACTATACATTCAATCATGTAAAGGTAATTTTGGTCTTTTTAATCCTATTCATCTATGATATCTCCTTGTTTCTACCTTCTTCATGAATTATATATTTGATACTGATCTTATAAAACTAAATAACCATTTAAAAACAAAAATCACTTTAGACTTATTGACCTGGATCAATCAAAGTGGGATGGTGAAAGTTAGAAAAATTATTCTTGAAGTGATTATTTACATGATTTGGTGAACACTTTGGAGGCATATGAACGAAGTCACATTTTCAAGCTCTACTAAGAAGAGGGAATGTTTTATTCGATTACGTTGTTACATCCTCAGCTTGATTTTATGGTTTTCGAATAGGAATTGTAAAGCTTGTATCAGTTGGGTGTGTTAGTTACAAACCCTCTTTTGACATTGTAATTTTTCTTTCTTCATGTCTAGTTCCTTGCTAGTTAATGATTGTTTTCATATATTCCGATGTTTAAAAAGAAAAAAAGAAAAAAAATACAAAATCATACCAATTTTAAATTTCAGTTATCAAAGAAATGTGCTTAGTCCACTCCAGTTTTATAATTTCAAGGCAAACTTTATAACTTTTTAATTTAGGATGTATTCAGTTTTTGACTTATCTTTCTTTTTACATAGAGTTTAGAAAGAGGTTGGATTGCTTTTGCGATCTAACATATGTAGTCTTACACTTCAATTTGTGAATGTAACCGTCTCCCATTACTTTAAAAATATTGTAGTCCTCTCAAGATCACGAAACATCAATCTTATCAATTGCTTCAAGACCTACATTCTTCATAACTCTTTAATTAATAAATTTGAAACATAAAAAAGTTAAAAGGTAAACATTTCATCGATGGGAACGATGATTCATTAGTCAAAATGTACCCATGTGTATGCCAAACCGGACACATGATATGATGTTCAAATAAAGCTATAATTTTTATATGACTACATTAAGGAAAATTATAATTACCTAATAAGTGTGTTATATAATCAAAATATTTTAACACTTTCCATTCAATTACGTAGATTTTAGAAATAAATTAATACTCAATTATAATAGTCAAAAATCAGTTATGGAAAAATGATTAAAAAGATTACTAAAATACTTAGTATCGGATCGATGAGTTAATTAATTAAGGCATGTGTCACAATAATATTTTCTAAAGAATATTAAACTAGCGTAACATTATATTATACATATGACAAAATAGACAATGCAGCAAGTAGTTTACCTGTTTGACATATATAAAAATAAAATAGAAGTTTATACATTATACATCGAGTCTAATTAATAATTTGTCTTCACGTGTCTTATCTCTCATCTAGCTATAATAGACCATATATATAGTTTTGCTTCGCTAGATATGTATATGAAGGGTAACCCACTATCTAAATCAAAACTATTGTATAAATCAATTAGCATTCAAACTATTTAATATTTGGATCATCTAACACCCAACAAAATATCATTCGGACAACTTAATGTTCATCCAGGCCACTTAACTTTCTCTTGGACTGCTTAACGTCATGACTATTTAACTTCCGACCATCAACATCTGGACATTACATCATGACTATCTGATTTTAGTGTATCCGGTGCTTGACTTAGTTTCCGTTTTACACAGTGTTCCAGAAGAGGCCGCTTCACGATATGATGTTCGTAACATCACTCTACTTTGTATACAACAAACTGTTTCACACGGGTTGAACTCATGACCATGTAGGCTACACATGATTGTTCCAAAAACCGCCGTTGAATGTATTCATCAATAAAAGATAAAATATAAACAAGAAAATATGGATGTGGAAGCATTATATTAAGAACAAAAAATATATAAAGAACTACTAAAACAACATAAGAATAAGCATAGCACTTCAATAAAAATGATAAACATAAGAAATGACATTTTGATTCTATCTTTTCATCGTTATATGAATTTATTACCTCTTTTCTCAATTCTTTTAAAAAAGCTATAAATGCATACATGCAATAAAATGTAATGCATATATGCACCTAATCAATAGATTAGAGATATTGTATTTTTTTAAAAAGATATATATCTTTGAAGTATTAAAATTAAAGTATTTATTAGGAGTATTCATAGTGGAATCCCTAAAAATACGTGAGTGTGTTTGGTATATTATATAGAATGGTTTTAAGTGGTTGTAAGTGAAGGAAAGCGAAAATGTTGTTATTGATTGGTATATTTGAAGAATTACTGTTCAATCCGTATAAATTTTTTAATTTTCTGAAAGTGGTTGTGAGTGATGGAGAGAGAAAAAAATAATGATAAAGGTATTAAAAAATATTATTTGATTAAAAAAAGAAAATACAGTAATTTTTACATAATTATATAAATAAAGATAAGAAATCCACTGTCAATATTATAAACAATTTACTCAATAAATAAAATATTATGTACTATTACTAAAAATCTACCAAACAACTTCTTGATAAAAGGTCGGAGTTGTTTGAAACACATGTGGCCATGGCTCCAGTTTTTCAAACGTATAGACGTGTGGAACTGTGGGAGTCTACATTTCACATATACCATCAAACTATACTTTAAATACAACCAGAACCTTGAACTCTCAAACTAGTCTACTTTAGCCCCCTAACTTTCATATTGTTCACATCCAACTCCAAAGGATCTCACCCTTATTTATACCTCTCAATCGCCTTCTTCAACTCACACAAACCTACTCATCCTCTCTCTTCATTCAACAATGGCTTCCTCTGTAACCCCAACACCATTGTTGAAAGATGAACTCGATATCGTCATCCCCACCATTCGAAACCTCGATTTCCTCGAGATGTGGAGGCCATTCTTCCAACCGTATCATCTAATCATCGTACAAGATGGTGACCCTTCGAAGGTCATCAAAGTCCCCGAAGGCTTCGATTATGAACTCTATAACCGTAACGACATCAACAGAATCCTGGGTCCGAAGGCTTCTTGCATCTCGTTTAAGGATTCCGCGTGTCGGTGCTTCGGGTATATGGTGTCAAAGAAGAAGTACATCTTCACGATCGATGATGATTGCTTTGTAAGTTCTTTTAAACCCTTGATTTGATGATTAAATCGTGTTTAGTTCTTGATTAGATCGTTAATTTGTGATGGGTTTAGGGTTTAAGATTGAATTTGAAACAGAGTTTGAAGTAAATTGGGGGAATTTTACTAATTTTTGAGTTTAACATCGGAATTAAGTTAAATTGTGTTTGATTATTGTTGTTTATGTTGTTATTTTCGCCGATCTGGGGTTTTGACTACATCTGATGGTGTTTTTGACTTGGATCTGGCTTTTCGATTTCTCAATTATGACATGAAAGGTGCACTAACGAACACCTGTAATAATTGTGTCGGTATGTTGATGCTCACATGAAAAATTAATAATTTTGAGATCTATTTCTTCAAGATTGAATCTTCATTAGTATGTAATTTGATTCAATTTGTTAGCTGATGTATTGATCCATGACATGGGCTTGTTGATTGATTCAGTTAGATCATGCACACCAAGTGTTTGTTAAATTGCTTATTTGTTGTTGATGGTTAAATTGTCGGCTTATATTCTGCATATTGTTGATTTGAAAGGTTGCGAAAGACCCATCGGGCAACGATATCAACGCCCTCGAGCACACATCAAGAACCTGTTGAGCCCATCGACTCCATTTTTCTTCAACACTCTGTATGATCCATACAGAGAAGGCGCTGATTACGTTCGGGGCTACCCGTTTAGCCTCCGTGAAGGTGTCCCAACCGCTGTTTCACACGGCCTCTGGCTTAACATCCCTGATTATGATGCCCCAACTCAGCTCGTTAAGCCTCGTGAAAGAAACACTCGGTAAAGATCTTGATATTGTTGATTTGTTTCAATTGGCAATGGTGCATTAGCCATAAAGATCCTGTTTTTACTAACCTTGATATCTTTAACCAGGTTTGTAGATGCAGTTATGACAATTCCAAAGGGAACCCTCTTCCCTATGTGTGGAATGAATCTTGCTTTTGACCGTGAGCTCATCGGCCCAGCGATGTACTTTGGTCTCATGGGTGATGGTCAGCCAATTGGTCGCTACGACGACATGTGGGCTGGATGGTGCATGAAGGTAGACCTAAAGTCATATTTATCATATTATCATCCCACACTTGATGTGCACATTGGCTAACATTTTCTATGTGATGTGTAGGTGATCTGTGACCACTTGGGGTTGGGTGTGAAGACCGGGCTGCCATACATCTGGCACAGCAAGGCTAGCAACCCGTTTGTTAACCTGCGTAAAGAATACAAAGGGATCTATTGGCAGGAGGAGTTGATCCCATTCTTTCAAGCAGCCACATTGCCAAAAGAGTGCACCACGGTTCAGAGCTGCTACAAGGAGCTCTCGAAGCAGGTCAAGGCTAAGCTCGGGAAGGTTGATGACTACTTCAACAAGCTTGCAGATGCGATGCTCACATGGATCGAAGCTTGGGATGAGCTCAACCCATCGGCTCAAGTCCCTAATGGCAAGTGAAGCGTAGGGTTCCACAGTCCCACGGTTGCACCTATAGGTTATTAGTAGTGATTTATTAGGCGCATTGCGCGCTGTTAAGACGGGATTTATCTATATTTGTCTCTTGAGTTATTTTTGTATGGTGCTTAAACATTTAAATTCTTATGGAGGTTTTGTTCTTTTATTTACCTTTTGTGCTTCATTTTGATCATGTGTCTGGCTTTAAGGTGATTTGAACCAACTTTTAAAATCTTGAAATGATGGTGACCATGATGAATATCTTTGCTGTCTTTAAGGAGTCCCCACAAATTTATCATTAGGAATTTAAAATGACAGTATTTGTTTTTTTTTTTTTTTAAGTTGGACTCTTTTACAAACAAACGTATCCAATAATATTATACTCATAGAGTAATGTTTCGAAACAGTGTGATGAATACAAATCTTACCTCTTGAGATACAGTGTAGCTCAAAAAGGTAGTTGCTTTACGGGTTTAAACTCTTTAGAATAAAGAATAATTTGTGAATGAATTAATGGCGGATTTGCCAATGAAAATGCACAAACATGTAATGGTGGCAACAATGTTGTTTGAAGAATATTTTACGTGATGACAATTCAAGTGTAATAAAAGACAGATGGATTTTGATTTGAAGGAGCGTACAATGAACAGCCTTGCAACTGCTGTGTTTCCTTCTTTGTTATGTCGGTTAGCAATCTATGAATCTGACACCACAAGTTATTTTTTATAACATAACTGAATATTATATAGATATATGAAATTACTATGGGATAAAAATGTAAACTCCCAAGACTGACATGAAAATACTATATGAACCGAGTTACGTGGTCCGAGTTTGATCTAAATGAGTACATGTGAGTTTCGGGTCAAATCCACAAACAAATTTAGCTACGCGAGTGGATTTCGGGTCAACATGTTTGGTTTGTGGGTTGACCTGTTTATTTTTTAATAAATTTACCACGTCAATGCAATTGTTTTATGCATGTGTGTGTATTTTGTTGTAAATTTTAGAGTATATAAGTATGTAACAAAATAAAGTTTCCATTTACATGATTTGTGTTCCGGTCAAACTTGTGAATATTTTGAATGAATTCTATGCATCATGTCGAAGCATCATGATAGTTTGCCAAAACTTGATGGATGATCACCCACCACTCACTAGCCCAAAGCCAAGGCTCATGGTGATGGGTACAAGTTATTTGACCCACTAGAGACTTGTGTTATTAAAATTAAACAATTAACTTATACACTTTTTAATTCTAGATTTAAATCTACATCTTTTGTCAATCATAATACTTGAACCCTTAATCATGTGAGAAGAGACATCTTTCTACACATCTTGATACCTCTAAACCACGTGTCATTTGATGCTAGAGACTCATACGTCACTTTCTGTATACAGTTCTGTCAAATGCAAATCATGGTCTGCGAGCCAACTACTCCTCTTGACATCATCATTTCCGCTTCACTTAAGATATGAAACCGGAGACCATGAATTGAAGAAACAAGCGTAAATCACTATAATTGGCAATTATCTAATTAGAAAGACACTTGATCAAGACAAAGAAAGCTATAGAACAAAAAAAAATTGGAATTTGGTTAGAAGTATGAAAGTTCCCATGCAACAATGCTCGCAAAACCTTTGTCGAATACCATTTATGAGTACGATGCACACATTTTATGCCTCTTATGGTAATCTTTACAAATATAAGGCTCTTGTTGAACCCTTAAACTTAGACAAAATGCCAAAATGGTGATGAAGAACTAAAAACTATAATTCAGTATGTTCTGATGGTATAAAGCTTCACATGAATCCTGCTTTTATATAAAATATCACCATTATATAAACATCCGCGATGCACCAAATGAGACATGAAATTTGTGTGTTTGAGATGCTAGCGAGAACAACCGATGAGCCTTGGAGTTATTCTTGAGCCTGTCCTTATATTTGTTGTAATTTAGATGTTAGAAACATTGTAGAGTATGACTCGTTAAGTGGTTTCAGGGTTATTGGCAAGCTTAGTTCATGATTTTGATTTAGTTCAATATACAATAGTCGGGTTTTAATAACATTGCATTGAGCATGTTGTTGGGGTCATATATCCTCATCTTAAACAAGATTATGTTTGACAATTTAGCAGCTGATTTTAATAAAATAAAAATAGTTTGATCATCCGACTCAACATATCTGAGGGTGTGTAACTAAACAAAATTTGAGGTACTCGTTTATTCAAATCGTTAATAGTTTGACAGAAAACAACTTAACTAATTGAAACAAATCAATTGAAAAAGAGCAGATTATATGATAAACAATCACAATAGATTAAAGTAAAGAGAAAAATCAATTGTAAATGTAGATTAAAATCAAAACATAACAATAAATCAAACTGACAAAAGAATCATAGTAGATTATAACAAGTGAACATAAATCCAAATCAGACAATAATAATTAGTAGCTCTGTTATAAAAGTCGGTCTAGGCGCCCGAGTACTCGCTACTCACTGGTCGCCCGAGTTGCCGAGTAGTCCCGCCTAAGCCGAGTACTCCCCGAGTACTCCCCGATTAAGGCCGAGTACTCGTAGTTCGATCCCCGACCGAGTTGGGAGCGCCTAGCGACTTTTGCAACCATGACTAGTAGATTAGGTCACTAATTACAAAAAAAAAATTAAAAATGATGAACTTAAAAAATCGTCAGCGATGGACAGTTGATGAACTTTAATTGAACAAGTTTGTAAGTCAAGCTCATTAAACTTTCAATTATTTTGTTATCCTTTTCATTTTTCTCTAAAAACATAAATACTGATTCGGTTATCGCATATATTTTAGCCTAATGTATAAGTAAAAGTAGTATTTTTCTTTTCAATTTGAGGGCTCTAATTGATGGCCTAAAGCGATTTAATTGTTTATAATGTAAGATCTCCCCGTTGGTTTGATAGCATAACACGGCTTGTATGAACATAATCTTTTCTCTTTAATAAAGAGGTATTCATGTAAGCTAGCTAACTAAGTATGGTAGATTAATAGATTGGGTATTAGATTAATTATAAATTTTCTTATAAGTTGGAGAGAAGCCCGATTACCAAAACCTATCCCATAAATGTTGACCCACATGAAAATTAATATATTAATATATTATAAATACTTGAGATTTATAACAAATATTGTTTTAAAGTCATTAAAACTTCATATAAGTGACAATATAGTCGAATATCTTAAATTTCAATTTGGTTTTTAGGATGTATGATCAATGATGATCAAGTTGTATAACTATTATGTTTCAAGCTGAAGTGGGCTCTTCTCCAGCAGGCCCACTCAATTATGTGGTTTTTCTCCCCAACATGAAGTGGGTCTCGGCCCACGCCTACAACCAAAGCCCATTGGCCCAATTTGCTTGCTCCATTTCATGTTTCAAGCTTTTAAGTTAGTAACCCACTAATCTACTCTACTGGACGTCACTTCTATAACTTAAACTATGAATCTTAATCTATAGTAATAGGCGAAACACCTTATGACTAGAATTGTTCCTTTAAGTGCCTTGGAGCCGTTAGCCCTTGTAGAATCGCAATCAATCGTGTACACGTGTAGTATGTATCTAATGATCTATTTATTTGAGTATTAACACATACATACATATACATATTGGGTACACTTGGGGGCGGGTAGGAACCAGGTCTAGGTAGGAATCAATAGGTTGGTCAAGTTTGAACCAGGTGGGAACCACCTGGTACAATCGGGTTCAAACCGTATGTTGGGGCGGGTATAAACCAGAAACGGTTCCAGATCGAGTATGGAACCGGGTTTTTTTGCACCCCTAAGATCCTCTGCAAGAAAAACCGAAATCTATTAATATGCGATGACATTTTATAAAAATTTTTGATACTTTAATTTTTCGCTGTCTTTGTTCCTCAACAATGTCATTGATACTTTTGTTTTAATAAACATTTTTTATATCATTTGTTTCCCTTGTTGGAAGATTATTTTACAAATTCTTTGAAGGTTAGATGTTTATTCTTGTTTATTAATATGATGACATTTTATAAAATTATTTGATGGTATCATTTGTGTTACATTGTGAGTTTTATGGAGATTTCAGAATGATATTATCCATTAAAAAAAAAAAGAACAAAGGCGAAGGACTTTTTAGTTGATTCTCTTGTTATTTGATATACCAATAGAAATTGTAAGTTGAATATTGACTAGGATCGGTGGTTACAGAACCCAATTTTAGTATCTATAACATTGTTTTTTCATTTTCCTTTAGCATGTTGCTAGTATGTTGTCAAGACCTCACCCTTAACCATGTTTGTGTTCTTATATCTCGGTTAAAAATCATGTCTCGTGTTTTTTGGCAGTACATTTAGAACTTTAAATAATTAATATAGTAACAACTGAGTTCAACTAGTTGTTTACGCATCAACCCATGAAAAACCGAGAGTTCACCTCTAAAATCTAATACCATTTTTCAAATTCATGTCATGTTTGAGTTTGATCCAACACTAACATGACAAAATCGACATCCACTACAAGAAAATGGATTTTTTTGCGGCGACTTTTATCGTCGCAAAAAACTCATTTTCGTCGCAATATATTATTTGCGACGAAATTTTCGTCGTAAAACAGTCGCCGTAAAAAAGTGGTCGCAAAAGTTATTTGCGACGAAATTTGCGACGATTTCTTTTGTGGCTCCACTTATTTTAAAAAAGTGAAATTCTGAGAGAAATCTTTTGCGACGATGTTTTTTGCGACGACCCTTATTTTTTGCGGCGATATATCGCCGCAAGTATTTTAACCAAAATCTTTTTTTGCGGCGACTTTTTCCAAATAATTTACTCTTTTTTGCGACGAAATATCGCCGCAAAAAAAAACTTTTTTTTAATAATTTTGCTGCATTTGCAGCAATCCCCCAGATTTTTGGGGTATCAAACAAACCTGCTGTTCCAAATCAGTACACACTATCAAAACCATCAAACCAATCGCAAACTAGCATATAACAAAAAATTATCCAAATTAATAATTAAAAGTTTACAAACAAATATTTTAAATATTCATAACAAGCGTCAAACTGAACATCCTATGACGACCCACCATCATCATCTTCTTCATCTTCATCATTTGTTGAGAATGGCCACTTCTCTTCAAGGCGCTCTGGGACTTGGCTTTGGATTTGACTTTGCATTTGTGCCATCATATAGCCATCATCTGGGACTGCCATTGTTCTTGCTCACTGGCCAGTCTCGCTGCTATCATCTCCTCAACCTCAGATTGTGAGAACATCGCTGATCTGTTCTATGAGGTGGAGTGGAGTTGTGAAGGCACGCTCGGTATTGGACCGATGCCACGTTCCCACCCGGGCCGCTCCCCAACACCTGGCGCATGATCTGTTTCTCCTGATATTTCTGGATGTTGTTGTTAAGCGCGACCATTTGCTCCTTATAGTTTACAAAAAAAATAAACAATGTTATATATATGGTGATTATATATTACTTTATTTTTATAAAATTGTAAGACACTACATTACTTACATAGTATGCATCGGGTTCAGGTTGATAGAAATTACCGCTTAAATCGGTATAGAAGCGACGATATGCTAATATGTACTCCCCGATTCATCAGAACCTTCTTCCCGCTGTAAACACATTATATAGTTATAATAATATAAAGTAACTTACAAACACATAAAACAAGTTATACACATTAGATTAAAACAACTTACAAACTATAACGACATTGGGCTAAAGGTCCGGCCGTACCCATGTCCCTTGATCGTCTCTTCCCTTTGTTGGACTTGTTGGTTGCAGACCGAGCCTTGACTTCAGGAGAAGTGTAGTAATCCACATAGCCTTTCCATTCAGAATCTTGCATATCAGGTGGCACAACATCAGAAATATCAACCCTGTCCTCCCCGCCTATTTTGCTAAAATGCTTTGCTTGAACCGGATTTGTGATCTTTATACCGGTTTGCAGCATATTTCTCAATGCCTGCCCTCAGGCCTTCGTGGGGAGTCATATCAAAATACATCTGTAAATTATGAAAACAAAGCTTAGTGTATATATATTTATCACTGAATTTAATTATCAAAAACTTAACCTGTAAGTTAGGCCAGATAGTCGCCTTCAACTCTGCAGGTATCTTTTTTTCAGCTCTTGTAGTTTTGAGGAAATTTGTCAACGAGTGTGCCAACCATTGAAGCAAAGGTCGCCTGATTGACACCCACAAGTTTTTAGGTGTCATGTGTACCTTGCTCAAATTTAATTGTGAGCAAATTTCCTTGTGGATTTCTCTTTCGCATACCTTGAAGTGTGGTCTTTCCACGCTTGCCTTGTCCTGCAATGATATATATAATTCTATGTAAATTATATATTTTTCATTTTAAAGATAAAGTGTAAAAAATTCGTCATACCTCGTC
>JABSNV010001127.1:0-111342 GCA_024085815.1 Flaveria linearis | reverse complement strand
TGTTTCCATCTTTTTCTTGGCTGGCAAATTGTGAAGTCTGTGTTCTTCCTTATCATTGGTTAGTTACTTGCCTTGTTTCTTTATTTTCTTATAGAGTGTAGGAATGACATGCGTGTTCAAAGGTCGGTTGTTAGCGAGGATTATTTGAATAATTTTTGTGACCCGATATGGCATTGACCGTAGCTTGAATCCCTTAGTTCCACCTCCTCATCGTCGGTTAGGGATTGCCCCCTGGCATGATTGCTCTCTATTGTTCGTTTTTTAGTTTTGCAAACTTTAGGATTCCCGTGAGCCGATTCTTGTGCACTCTTTTTTGCATTATTATGGTATACATCTTTCGCAAGTGGTTCCACTTGGTTTAACCAAAGTTTTTCATTTTGAGGTGTCGTGTCGGTCCCATCAGTTAGTGCCCGAGATTAGTCTCTTTCGAGCTTTCTATAAGCTTGCTCATGTTGGTGATTGGGTTACCTTCGAGAAACGTAAAGCGCCCCGTCCCACTCTAGTGTCTCGATCACTTACTAGTTTGAAACATTGGAAAGACCACTATTTCTTTATTTCCGCTAGCATAATTCCTTTTGAGATGAGCTGGTTCCCGGCTCGGGAAGAATTGATGATCCGTTGCCTGAAGCCAAGGATTACGATGCGTCTGCTTATGACACCCTGAAAGCCATCCCCACAGCATTGCAATCCTTTTCTGAGCATTTTCTTGTTATGGTCGGTATTAGCCGTAACTGGTCTGAACCTAACCTGCTGCCGTGGTATCTTATAAGGGCCAACGTAAGTACTTTATTTTTTGTCGATATGCATTATTTTGCTAACTTTACTTGTTTTGATCTATTGTTCCTTTTCATAGGTATGGACTGTTTTCGCCTGAAGCTGTCCGCTAAGGATGACGTTACTGAACATACTGAGCCCCTTCCTCTGGGTTCCCCTTCGATCTTGGAAGCTACTAGTGATGTCGTGGTTCATGCTGGGGAATCTATTTCCGGTTTTCCAAAGAAACGTAAAGGTTGTGTTGAGGAAGGTTCTACATCCATGAAACGCGTCAAGACGTTGTTAAGATGCAAGGTTTAGGTGCACCAGGCTTGAAGCCCCGAGACTCTCCTCCTGCTGTGTTGCGGCTGGGATGGCTGGTGCATCTTCAGCCGCGGCCGGGGATTCCTCGACTAAGGGATCGTCCTCCGATTCCTCTTCTTCTGATGGTGATTCGGCTGAGTCAGGGGATGATTTGGTTCGGGATGAAACTGTCGCTGATCCCCATTGTGGCTTTACCGAGGCCACTGGCTTGAATCCTCGCGAGAAGTTCATACCTGATTGGAATCTGGTTAATAGTTCACTCCTGACGACTCCTGAGCTTAGCAGGGAGTATATGTACTGGGCTCGTCCTCCTGCTGAGTCTTTGAGGCTTGAAATTTGAATAGGAGAGAATTGTCTGACTCTGGTTGTTCTTCTCTTGTGAATGGTTTCTTATCTTTCGTTGAGATTCACAATCGTTGGCTTGTAAGCAACAAAGAAGCTCGGGAGACGAAGAAACAAGTCTTGCGTTTGACTGACGATAATGCCTCACTTAAACTTCGTTGTGAATTGCTTGAGAAGGAGAGAAGCACTTTTCAGAGATTTCTGATGAGGCGGGAAAGAATCTTTCTCGTCTGAATGCTGAGTTGAATGACCTCAAGAACTCTTCCTCAAAACGCATTGCTGAACTCGAGGCCATGGTTTCTACTCAGAGGTCTGATAGGGAATGGATTGCGTCTACAGGCATCGGCTTGGCCTTCAACAAGATTCGTAATAGTGAGGAGTATCTTGGTACACTGGCGGAGCTCCTCTCCCTTTCGGATAAAGTTTTATAATGCATTTTGTGGCTAGCAATATTAGTTCATTGGTATTCTGTTATTGCTAACTTCACTTTCTGATTAAGTTAAATGTTTAGGTTTGCTGGATGGTGCTCGTCTTGTTGCTGAAGGAAAGAGACCTGAAGATGCGCAGAATTACAACAAGAATGCTGTGAAGGAATACGCGATTTTTCCAAAAAGTTCGACGAAGCTTCTTTCCCTATGGCTGGATCCATTGCTGCCCTTGCTGCCTCTGATCTTGATGTTATCAAGGCTTTCCTTGCCACGCCGTGATGTAGGATTTGCTTCTTTGCTAGTGGACTTTTGTTGGCTTGAACTAGTTTCGCCTTATCTTTGTTGTCGTGTCATTCTGACTATTATCGTAGTTTCTTTTGCTAGTTTATGGTTGTACCCAACTAAACTTGTACGCTTTGAAGTATGGTTTGCTTGTTGTCTTATTAATCCTTGTTGTGTTAAGGTTTGTTGTTACTGTGTATGAAACGAAATTTGACCTGAACGATATAAACCGGAGTATTTCCGGCTTGGCTGAAGAACAACATTACCCTGAGAGAGGGTTGGGCCGCGGCTGTCCTCCTCTAAGGAGGTTGGGCCGCGGTAGCTCACCTAAATTTTTGGATCGGGATGTTACCAGATTGTCATGTTAACTTCTCACGCTTTATTTCCTGCTTGATTTAACCCGAGTATTATCGAGTTATTATATTGATTTTCCCAGCCTGGTTACCATTTCGAGTGTTATCGGGTTGTCATGTTAATTCTTCAAGCTTGGTTACTTGCTTGAGCCAACCCGAGTGTTATCGGGTTATTACATTGATTTCTCAAGCTTGGTTACTTGCTTGAGCCAACCCGAGTGTTTTCGGGTTATTACATTGATTCTCAAGCTTGGTTACTTGCTTGAGTCAACCCGAGTGTTTTCGGGTTATTACATTGATTTCTCAAGCTTGGTTACTTGCTTGAGTCAACCCGAGTGTTTTTCGGGTTATTACATTGATTTCTCAAGCTTGGTTACTTGCTTGAGTCAACCCGAGTGTTTTCGGGTTATTACATTGATTTCTCAAGCTTGGTTACTTGCTTGAGTCAACCCGAGTGTTATCGGTTATTACATTGATTTCTCAAGCTTGGTTACTTGCTTGAGCCAACCCGAGCGTTATCGGGTTATTGCATAGTTATCATAAGTTATAAGACACAAGTGCTTAGATGTAATTTCTGGTGTTCGTTTACACCTTCTTTCTGAAAATTGAATTACATCGGTTACATCTTGGTTACCACATGATTACATATAGCATTTGCGCAGCTGCGCTCCATTCCATATGCGTGATACCTCCTTACCATCTAAACACCTGAGCCTATACGCTCCATTCCCTCCAACCTCTATCACTTGATATGGGCCTTCCCACCTCGGCCCCAACTTCCCTTGGCTTGGACTCTGCTGGCTTCATTGCTTCTTAAGACGAACTCTCCCTCTTTGAACTCTTGTCTTTTTACACGGGCGTTGTAGTATTGCTCTATCTTTTTCTTGTATTTTGCTTCTCGTATGGCAGCTGCCATCCTTCGCTCCTCCAACAGATTTAGATTAGAACGCAGCTCCTCTTCGTTATTTATTTCCATAGCTTCCGTGACTCGAATTGTTGGTAAGCCTATTTCTGCTGGTATCACAGCCTCCGATCCATACGTTAAGCTGAAGGGCGTTTCTCCATGGCTTGTCTTCGGCATTGTCCTATGAGCCCAGAGCACGCTTGGTAATTCCTCCACCCAATTGCTTCCTTCAAAATCCAGTCGGGTTTTTATGCCTTCCACTATACTCCTGTTGACTCTTTCCACCTGCCCATTGCCCTGCGGGTGTGCGACCGAAGTTAGGATTTGCTGGATCTTAAGCTCGTCACACCAACCTTTGAATGGGTTTTCCGCGAACTGTTTGCCATTATCAGTCACTATGAACAGTGGAAGCCCAAAACGACAAATGATATGCTCCATACGAATTTTTTCACTTGCAGCCCTGTTATCGATGCCAGGGCTTTAGCTTCAACCCACTTGGTAAAGTAGTCAACGGCTACTAGTAGGAATTTCACCCTTCCTATGGACTCCGGGAAAGGCCCACGATGTCCATGGCCCATTTTTGAAAAGGCCATGCGGCATTAACCGGGATCATGTCATTCTTTGGCCGAAAACACATTGGCGCGTGCCTTTGACAACTTTCACACTTCCTGATTTCTTCTACGGCACTCTGGTGCATCCCCGGCCAATAATACCCTGCACTCATTGCTTTGGCTACCACCATTCTTGGTCCTGCATGTATCCCGCATATACCCTCGTGTATCTCATGTATCACATACGTGGCCTGCTCCTTGGTCAAGCACCTTAAAGATGGCCCCAGGTATGACCTCCGGTATAAAACTCCCTGCTATATTTCATAATGCAAAGCCCTTGCTTGTATTGCTCGTGCTTCCCCTTTCTCCTCTGGTAGAAATCCTTCAGTTAAAAATCTGACTATCGGGGTCATCCATCCGTCTTCTTCCCTTGTTTCAACCAATGATACTTCTGGTTCTTCGATGGAAGACCTTTGCAGCACCTCCACCTTAACCTCCTTTGCAAGATGGCTAAATGACACTGAAGCCAATTTACTCAATGCATCGGCCTTTTGTTTTACTTCGCGGGATATGTGAGATGTCACACTTCTCGAAATTGCTCATTATCCGTTTTGCCTTATCTAGGTATCTTTTCATGGTGTCCTCCTTTGCATCATAGGATCCGTTAATCTGGTTGGCCACCAGCAGTGAGTCCACATGGGTGTGCAATTTCTTAATACCCATTTGCTTGGCTAGCCTTAATCCGGCTATTAAGGCCTCGTATTCTGCTTCATTGTTTGAACTCTTGAAAGCTAACCTTAAAGCATAGGTTAATTCCTCCATGTTAGGACCCACTAGGATCAATCCTGCTCCGGAACCCTCATCATTTGATGCGCCGTCTGTGTGTAGACACCACTCTTCCGGTGGGAGCTCCTCCTCCTGCATGTTAGGTGCATCTTCCTCTTCCTCATGAGGTACCTCAGCCAAAAAGTCAGCCACTACCTGCCCCTTGAATGCCACTCTCGGCTTGTACTCGATTCCAAAGGCCCCGAGTTCAATTGCCCACTTTGCTAGCCTCCCCGAAATCTCGGGTTTCCTCAAAATCTGTTGTATTGGGTGCCCCGTCCTTACCTCGATTGGGTGAGCTTAAAGTAACGCCTTAGTCTTCGAGACGCGTGCACCAGGGATAGCGTGAGCTTTTCCATGGGTGAGTACCGGGTCTCCGGGTCTTTCAGTGCTCTACTGACGAAGTATATCGGGGTTTGTTCTCCTTCTCGCTCGGTCATCAGCACGGCACTTACCGCGCCCTTGCTTGCCGATAAGTACATCACTAGCTTCTCCTTTGGGAAAGGAGCTACCAGCCTTGGCAGGTTACAAAGGTACCCTTTCATTTGCTGGAACGCCTCCTCTGCCTCCTGTGTCCATAAAAAGTCTTTCTTTCTTAGGCAGTTCCGCAGGGTGGTTATAAACGGTAGGGCGCGCTCAGCGTGTTTCGATAAGATCTGTTAAGGGCCACTAATCTTCCATTCAACGTTTGCACGTCCTTTAGTGACCTGGGGGATGGCATTTTCAGCACTGCTGCAATCTTCTCGGGGTTGGCTTCAAAGCCATCCTTTGTTACAATTACGCCGAGAAACTTTCCTTCCTCCACTCCGAATGAGCATTTTTTCGGATTCAGTTTCATGTTCATCGCCCGCAGGGTACTGAATGTTTCGGCGATGTCCTCGAGTAGGGCATTCTCGTCACGGCTCTTGATGACGACGTCGTCTACGTAGACCTCGATGTTTCTGCCGATCTGGGATTTGAATGCTTTGTCCATCAATCGTTGATAAGTGGCACCGGCGTTCTTCAGTCCGAATGGCATTTTTGTGAAGCAGAAAATGCCGACATCCGTGTAAAATGCTGTCTTGTCTTCGTCTTCCGGTGCCATTTTGACCTGATGGTATCCTTTGTATGCATCCAGGAAGCATTTTAACGGAAAACTTGACAGCGAGTCTACCTTCAAGTCTATTTCTGGGAGGGGATAGCAGTCCTTTGGACAGGCATTGTTGAGGTCTTTAAAATCAATGCACATCCTCCAGCTACCATCACCTTTTTTTACCATTACTGGGTTAGCCACCCAAGTCTGATATCGGACTTCCCTTATAATACCCGCCTGTAGCAGCTTCTTGACTTCTTCTATCACAGCTTGGCTTCGCTCCTGCCCCATATGGCGACGCTTCTGGGCCACAGGCTCCTTGGATAAATACGTTTTTAACCTGTGCTCTGCGATATCTCGGGGAACTCCTTCCATGTCGGAGGGTTGCCAAGCGAAGACATCTAAGTTGTTTCGTAAGAGGTGGTAGAGTCGATCCTTAGCCGCGTCACTTAGCTGTCCCCCTATTACGATCTTTTGCTCTGGGTATTTTGGGTTAACCACCCATTTTTCCTGAGTTGGGCACAAATCTTCTTCTTCCCGGAGGTAGTCCCCGGTTCCACTGCTTTTACTTCTTTGCATTCCCTACTAGAATACATTGTTACCACTCCGGTAGGGGTTGGGAATTTGATTGCTGCATGCACTGTAGATATCACTGCTCCCAGAATGCACAGCCCTGGTCTTCCTAGTATGACATTGTGTGATGAGTCTGATCGTACCACAAGAAATGTCATTATAACTTCCCTCTGCCCCATGCTGTTTCCCATGATTACCGGGAGTTGGATCTGGCCTATTGGCTGCACCATTTCCCCGGAGAAACCCGTTAGTTGATGGGCTTGGGTGTTGAGACCCCTCCTGACTTCTTCATCCAGCTGTAAGAAGCAATGCTCGTACATGATTTCCGAACTACTACCGCTGTCTATGTATACACGGTGCACCTGATGCCCCGCGATTACTGCTGATACTGTCACGGGACCACTGGCGAAGCTTCCACCGTGGATTGGAGGGAAAGAGATTGCTTGGGCCATCCAGGGTTCCATGTGGTCAGAGCATCGCTTCTCCCCACATCCCTCAGCGCGCACCATGAAGATCTCTTTCCTCTTTTCTCCTGCTTGTGGTGTTTTTTCTTCAGTTCCCGCAATAAATGGCCAGCTTCCCAGTTTTGACTGCCACATCGATCTGTCGTTTTAACGAGAAACAGTCGTCGGTTGTATGACCGTTTTCCTTGTGAAATTCGCAGAATTTGCTCGTGTCTCGCTTTACTCCGGGTTTTCGTGGGGTAGGCTTCACGAAGTTAACGTTCTCTGTTGCGAGGATCTCACTGGGAGTCTTGGTCAGCGGTGGCAAATTGACGGGTGATGGTAAATTGACGGGTGAAGTGCGGGTGTGGGGTGGAGGGTTGACTGCGTGACGCTGATGGAAAGGTGGGCCTCGAGAGTGGAAGTGGGGTTGGAAGCGTGCTTTTTCCCAGGGTTTTGGAACCCCAGACCGTTTTGGCGGTTCCCATGTGGGTGGCATAGGTTTCTTCCCACTTTTTTCTCTCAGTTGTTCGCAGGCCTTTCTTTCCCCTGACGAAAGCCTTTGCTCGTTCCAACATTTCTTCCACTGTCTTCGGCAGATTCTCATGGAAACGCTCCACTAGTTGATCGTTCCTTACCCCGTGAATGAAAGCGGATATCCGAATCGTTTCCCCTGCGCCGCGTACTTGCATACTCTCCCTTGAGTACCTGGTGATGAAATTTTCTATTGACTCGTTGTCGCCTCTTTTGATGTTATGAAGCTCAGTAGGGTCTCTGGCTGATCTTCTTTGCTGGCTGAAATTCTTTAGGAAGCTGCTTTCCAATTCTTCAAAGTTTCGTATTTCTCCAGTGGGAAGGCTATCAAACCATACTCTGGCTGCTCCGATCAGCGTCTGGGAGAACATGTGACACCATACCGGGATGGTCCACTGCTCCACCTCGGCTGCTCCTATGAAAATAGCCATGTGGTCATCAGGATCACCTGAACCATCGTACTTCCCGATATTGCTAGGCATCTTGAGCTTAGGTGGGAACGAAAACTCCGCAATTTTCTGGATGAATTTCGATCTTGACTTCGCCGTTGATGGCCGATACGGCTTGTCAAACTCGTCCTCGTGGTCTGGCTCTAGTGGTGGTCCTCTTTCATCTGCATGATCTTTGCTTCTTCTTCCATGTTCTTCTTTATCTGGTGGTTCCTCGTACTCCAGACGCATTCTTACCTCCTCAAAAGGATGTTCCTTTTGTTTTAACAAGGACAGGAGTTGATCTCTGTTCTTGCTAACAAACTCTGGGGTAATCAGTCCGCTTGCTGGGTTTTCTGTCTCCGGCATGGCACCGGCACCAGATGAGGGCGGTGTTGCCAGATGTTCATTCACTGTGGTGACAATGTTGTGATTGTCACGGGAAGGGGTTTTCTGACCTGAGTCCATAGCAAGTCGTTTTGTGTTGCTAGTGTCCCACGGATGGCGCCAAATGTTGCTACAAGGATCTTGATCAAGTGATTAAGAACCCAGAGCAGTGCTAAGTGAGGTTTAGGCTTTGGCTCAGGTTCAGATTATCAATGGTGGATGTGTTTGTGGTTTTTATGATTATTCCATTTGATCATGGACGAGTGGTATTTATAGTACTTGTCAGCTTGGCTAGATCCAAGACTGACTTACTCTTCTGGTACTTGTCAACCTAGGAATTGGGTCTACATTCCCTTATGTAAGGCTTTGTATCCTTTTTGGTGCAAAGGGTCTTCTGGCTTAATATTAATGTATCTTGTCTTGGATAGTTGACTTTCAGCCTATTGGTTCTGCAAATGGTTTCAGGTTCTTGGACTTACGTGTTTTGTTCCTTAGTGTCTTGATTTTGTTCGTTTATTGCCCAATGACAATTGTTCTTCTTTGTTGAGGCGTTCTGCTTAGTATTCTCAAGTAACTTAGGCATTTTATTGGTGTTGGAGGGTGGATGTGTGCCATATGCCAGCCGCGGCTTGGAGGGTGGATGTGTGCCATGCTGGCCGCGGCTTGGGGGGTTGGCGTGTGTATGTTGGCCGCGGCAGGGGGGTTGGCGCGTGTCATGTTGGCCGCGGCTCATGCTTATTCTTGACTCGTGGTTTCAGCTTTCTGATATTGATCCCGGGTTTGTGCGGGTACCTCTTCAGTTAGTTAGTTGAATTTGTTCATACATATAGTGCAGTCAAAAGTGCAGGTTATGCACATTGTTTAATTTATATTTTAAGTGGTGCATAATGAAATGAAAGTGGAGCCATATGTTAATTTATATGCACATGGTCAAAGTTACTTAGTTGCAGCCATAGTAAAATGAAAGTGGATTAGTATTCTAATTTACAGTGGAGCCATGTTCAAAGTTGCAGCCATATTTTAAGTGATGTATTATGTATTATGACCATACTTAATTAGTACTAATTACATCAAAAGTCCAGCTAGTCTGTAGCGAATATGCAGCCTATTTTCAGCAATTTGCAGGCTATTTACTACGGGTCAAGTGACCAAACTTAATAAAAATTTCATCAAAAGTGCAGCTGATTTGCAGCAATATGCAGCCAATTTTCAGCAATTTGCACGCTATTTATTACGGGTCAAGTGATCAAAGTTAACAACACAAGAAACCATTCCAAATCATCAATTAGCAGAACATGAATACTGCATCTTGTGTCAAAATAAACCATTGCAAGGTAAGTGATAACGGTTATGGATCAAAATGTGTGATATTGCTTACGGGTCAAAACGATTGATATAGTTTATGGGTCAACTTGGGTGATATTGGTTATGGGTCATAATGGGTGATATTGGTTAGGGTTAAAATGATTGATATAGTTTATGGGTAAACTTGGGTGATATTGGTTATGGGTCAACATGGTCAAAATATTGTGCATACTGATATGGGTCAAATGGATGGTATTGGTTATGATGAATGTGATATTTGCTCAAAATGGCGTGATTTTGGGTGTTTAGTTGTGATGATTTGCAGATCTATGCTGGTGCCAGGGGGTGTTTGAATGTGTTTACTTGTGATGATTTGCAGTACATTGGTGGTTTATGGATTGTAATTGATAGATTCTTGTGATGATTTGCTGCTGCTGATTGTAATTGTTTATTGTTTGTTGTTTGAATGTATTTTAGGTGTTTAGTTGTGATGATTTGCAGATCTATTGGTATGGTAGTTAAAATAGTTAGAGGGGTAAAATAGTCATTTTATACAGTTATTCAGATCTCCAACCAAACAGACTTAAACTGGTTCAGCACTTATTGGTTCAGACCTCTTACTGGTTCAGACCTCTTACTGGTTCAGACCTCTTACTGGTTCAGACCTCTTACTGGTTCAGCACTTATTCAATCAGATGCTGCCAAACAACCCCTCACTCTTTCTCTTGAGTGAATCTCCTCCTTCTAACAATTTTATCTCTATCCAAACATAATTTCATCTCCTTTTAACTTATCTTCCTTGTAAAAATCGAGAGAAGTTTATCCCAAACACCTACTTAGAAAGTAGTATTTGAGAAGTTAGGAGAGAGCAACTTTCGAGAATTGAAAACTCCTTTTGAAACAACATTACTCTACTCTTATACCCTCATCGCTGTTGCCCTACACATCGGTTTCCCCCACGCACAACCTGCTGCCATTAATCCCGTTCGCCATTACTCCCCTTCACCTACCAATCACTCACCTCCATCGTTATATTCCCCTGGTCGACCAACTTCAATAATCTCAAACCTTATTCAGTGAGTGTTTGCTGTTACAGAAGGTTGATTTGAATCAACTATCAACAATCTCAAACCCCAATTCAATCTCTTCTTTTTAGCAGCTTTTCATCACCATGAATACTGTAATGATTCATGTTTGCTGTTGGGTTAAACTAGTTTTCGTTTATCATGTTTGCTGTAATGATTTATGTTTGCTGGGTTCGCACTGTGTTTTGCTGTTGGTTTGTAATGATTCATGCTTTGGTGTGCAGTAGTTAATTAGTAATGTTTGTTGTTGGTTTAAACTAGTTTTGGTTTATCAGATTGTCAATGGTGGGGAATTGATGGCATGCTTTGGTTTGTATTGACCATGAATACTGTTTGGTGTTGGTTAAACTTTAAACTAGTTTTTTTAGTACATGCCCTTAGAATCTGAAAATTTGGTGTGCAGATCATGACTAGCATTCTTGCTATTGAATCTTGCTTTATTTTCAACATTTTTTTCTGAAAAGTTTAAATTTTTACAGTTAATTTCTTATCTTTGGAGATGAGAGTTAAATATTTGTTAAAGGAATGGATATTTGGATTGCTTTTTTTGTATCACCTTGTTCTTAATTAGGATAGGATGTGATCTGATCAAATAAAACCATGGGTGGCGTGGGAGTTTGATAATTGTGTAATACTGTAATGGTTGCATACAAGTAAACTTTTGTGTTTTTTAACAGTTAGCTCAATGGCTTGTGAAACATCAAGTAAAAAGATTAAACCAAAATTTTTATGGGATGGTGTTACGTACAAGGAGTTTGTCGATGCATGCTTGCTTGAACTTAGAAGAGGGAATGACAGCAGTAAGAGATATTATTACGCAAGATTTAATGGACTCACGGAGATGAATGTTGTATGACATTAGCTTCATATCATTGTGCATTGTGGTGTTATTTTAACAATCTCTTGTAATATTATTATGTCTAAGCAAGAAATTATAATTTATGTAAACGGATCTTATTTTATATATTTTATAATATGTTTTCTATTTGCAAGACGGGAAAAAATATATAATAGTGTAAATAAGCAATCCCAAACACTTTTTAGAAAACAACTTATTGACTTTAACAGAATGTCCTTTTGGTCTTTTTACATCAATAAGCTAAACCAAACACTTTTTATAAAACAAGTTATTGACTTTTTAGTTTATAAGCTAATCCAAACACTTTTTTCTAAAAGCTCCTTTTGAAAAGTCATACGTTAATAAGTCCTTTTTATCAAAAGTCCTTTTCAACAAAATAAGCAATCCCAAACATGCCCTAACTTCAACTATTCATATCGCAGCGACCCCTATATATTACAGCATCAGAAATCTATATTATTGTTTGGATTTATTCCAATTTAAGACCATTGTAAGTAAATGCATCTCGAGATCACATATATTACAACTTCAGTTTATCTGTTATACAGTATACTTGAAAGGTATTTGCATAAGTTATCAAAAGCTGTTTCTGTTTGTGCCTTATTGTAGGGAAGTAATGTGTGTGTGTTTTCGTTTACAATTGGGCAAATAGTTGTGAGTAGAAAGACATGTAGCGGATTCCATTCTGTTCCAATTCGGGTATGAAATTCTATGAGAGTTTGTTGTTTAATTTGGTTGAGATTAATCTGTTGTAAGTTTCATCCTTTCCAAATTTTCAAGATTTCTGCATGCGAAAGTTCATCTGAATGAATGCTTGAAAGTGATTGCTTATTACATATACTTGTTTCTGCTGTGTTTAATGATTGTTCGCAACCCTGAGCAACTCTCTGCATTCTATTTTTATGTACAATATGTATGATTTGCAACTCGTTTTCCTATTTTTTAGTAAGCAAACATGAACAATTTTGAAGACCACAAGTCCTGGGAAATCGTTTACATCCCAGACAAACCACCATTTCCTCCTCAGCAACAACCCACAGGTAACTTCTTCAACCACAGTTTATAGTGTGTGCATAAATGCATAATCATTCGCAATTGCGTAGTTTCTTCATACTGAATTTGGTATGTTGTGCAGTCAAAGTTTATGCTGCTTTAATTGATCCTAAGCATGCCAACACTCTCGTAAGGTATTTGCATAACTCTTTATGTTTCCACTTCTGTGTTCTTTATTTCTAGTATTGATTGTTAACCGATGTGTTGGGATTAATTTGAACGGTTTAATGTTCAGGAAGTTAAATCAGATCTTGCCATTAGAAAATCTACGCCATGTCAAACGGGTGCGAAAGCAACAGCTTGATGGAGGTTTTTTCCTATCTTACAGTAAATTAGATTTACCTTACATCTTTGATGCTTGTATGCATATATAGTATTCGGTAAGCACCTTAGTTTTTGGAGCCGAAGGTCTCACTTGGGGCAGCCACTCTACGCCCTAGGATAGAGGGAAGGTTTGCTTCCATCCCACCCTCCTCACACCTTTGCCAATAGATCTGCTATGTGTGGGATTTTACTTTGTTTGTTCAATGCCACATAAAGCATATCTGGCTCATGGTACCAAACTACCAGTTGATTGCCAACTGCTAAATTTGGGAAAAGAATGTAACTTAGTTGATTGCAGTTACCATAAAGTATCATTTTTTACAATTGAAAAGCATTTGGTTTGCCTCAATATAAAATATTCCGTATCTCATACTGTGAGTTTGGTGGCTCTTACCAGGTTCCGCTCATCTGTCAGTGATCTTATGTTTAGCTGGTGAAAATGATAGCCAATTGGATATAACACTTCCAGAGGTGGTTGAGCTAATAGATTCTTATCAGTTGGAAACTTACATTACAAAAGTAAGATGTAATATTCATGTGTCCAGCCTTATAATATCGATTCGTTAAGAGATGTGATTTGTTGTAGTAAGATGGCCATCTTTTGAAAATTTTGTTCCTTTTAACTCTAGGTATGCAGATATGCTCCACTATCGAAAGAAGAATGGGTAGAACAATGTAAAATATGGCCAACGTCTTTTCATCCACCGACCTAGTACGTTATTTTAAGTCAAACCTGTTACATCTCTTTCATGTTCTCTTATATTGCTTAGACTAAATTAGATCTAATCTGATCAGCTGTATGTTAGAGTAAGCTAAAGTTGTGTGAAAGGTAGAATGCTTTGCCTTTAACTTTACCTATGACTTGACAGCATGCTAAAAGATCTGTTACAAACTGAATTAATATTAGTAGGAATTTTCTATTAGATGATATTTAACTGTGGATTAGGTGTATATTTTCCGTTTTTGAATCTATGCACTGCATAATTTCTTTATATTCTACACATATGTTATATGCCTATGTATATTATATTTAAGGTTGTATTCTTATTCTTTATAATCAATGGTTGCACTTGCACAGTTGCAAATATATATTTACCTATCGGTTCTCCATTTTATGCTAAAATATTGGTACATGATTATTATAAGAACTTTGGGATTGAATATCTAACATTGAGTCACCATTGTATTATTTTATTTTACTTCTTGAAATAAATGGAATGTAACTTGAATCACATAATCTTGTCTTATTTTATTTTTTGGATGTTTGGTTAAAACTGTAGCAACATCAATGGCATTACTGGGTTTTCAGAAGAGGAATCACACTCTGTTTGCAAGTTCATGAAGCTAGCACTTGATTTGGCAAAAAGTGAACGCCAGGTAAATTCTCAAGTTACACCACCCCAAGTTTATTTTGTAGATTTCTACTGTCTTGTAAGTTTATTACTACATGATCAAGAGTCACTTGCTTGGTTTCGCAAGCCATGCTTGCAGCGTGCAAGGCGCTTAGGAAAACACATCAGAGGTAAAAAGGCGTGCCTCATGCGGTTCTGGGTCAAGTTTGGTCAAATTAGGGTTTGTAATAGGTTTATACGTAAGAAAATCATGGGGATTAAGAAATGATGAAAGGTCCACCTGATAATCAGTTTGATATGTAAACATATGAGATAGCCTCTAGTTGTAATTAAATCTTGTTTAGTTGTACATAGACTCGCTTCGCGTCGCCTCACGCTCTTTTAAACCAAGGTCAACTTGCTATTGTAATTTTTTTTGTCTTGCGCATTTTCATTTTTGGTGCTTTGCTTTCGTATGCTTTGTAACTTTTCCTCAAGAAGCTTTATCTGTTGGGCTTAACGTTACAGAAAGCTGATTAGGTTAATAAAGTGCTCATTTTTTAAAGCATTTATACAAGTACTCAAAATGGAGTCTAATACCAATGATATCTTTATTGATCTTTTGTTCAAATCATTGAAATTCATTGTTGATATATGACAAGTGGAATGCATTGTTGACTTGTTGATGGGCATCATATTTCGTTTAAATAGATTGATAAAAAGATGGTACTATGAAATTTCATGAAGCCATATTTCTCGACATATGCTATGTAGCAAATTAAATGATTATGAGAGAGTTTTAAAATGTAGAGTATCAAAACAAATTTTATCTACATTAGAAGCTGAGGAAATGAATATTTGATCGTTTGAAGAAATTTTTTTGGACTAAACTAAAGTATGTCATTTAATTTTATATGGAGTAAAGACCATGAGAAATCTCGAACTCCCCACCTAATAATTTTGTGGCAGGAATGTTCCTTTGCATAAATTGCAATTTAATGTAAAAAATGATCCATGATGTTAAACAGACACAATTTTAAAGGCTTGATCCCAATATCTCTTGAGCCTATGCTTTCAATTGAAATATATATATATATATATATATATATATATATATATATATATATATATATATATATATATATATGTATGTATATATATATATATATATACACTAGTTCATTGAAAGATGTAAGTAATAAGCCCAATTTCCCTACATCGTTCATATATCGATCTTTCTATATTCAACCAGCTTATTCCTCGAGTCATATATCTTAGCTACTAGTCATCAATATACACATGTAGGCATTTGAAAAATTAGTTTTCTATTATAAATATCAGAAAAGGGGCCTTGAGAATTGGCTTCGCTGAGGCCGGTGTTTTTAATTGCTTTTACTCCCTATGTTCTGAAACAATTCTCCATTTTGCTTTTTGATCTCACTTAGTTACTTCTAAAAACTTTTATGGATTTTGTTGATAGTTTATTCTTAGCCTTTTCTGTTAGCATAATCTGTTCTATAGTTTAATAAGACTAATAGTTTTAAGTGTTGTAATTATGGTGGAACCGTGTGCAGATGGTGAATGCTGCTGTTATAGTTGATCCTTCAACCAACGAGGTGATTGCACGTGCATGCGATCAAGTCTATTCTTGCAGCTGTCCCATAAATCATGAAGTCCTTAAAATTCATGACAATATGCTTTTGAATTCTTCAGCTACAGAAGAACCCGAATTGTTTTATGATGAGGTTTCTTGTTTGAATCCTAGGGGATGGTCCAATCAGAAGTCATGTGATAGCTGGCATCCTTTAAGGCATGCCGCCATTGTAGCAATTGAACATTCTGCTGCCAGAGATAGAAATATTTTTCCTGGCAGTCGACATGATCTTGTTGAAACTGATCATGTGCAGCTTGATTCAACACGTCCTTCTCCAAAGAAACAAAAAACCAAATCCACGCATGTAAGCTCCTTGCTTCTCTCTTGACTTCAAATAGATTTAGTTATAAATGGCAAATTGTGCTGCTTGGGCAGTTGGCTAAAAGGTCAAACAAGTATGCTTTTAGGGCTGGTCAAGATTGGTATACTTTTGTTTTGTTTTCTTTAAGGGAAAGTTAGCCAATGATCCCAAATTGGACAATGTGGGGAACAAGAAATTTTCGCATCAATAGAAGTCAAAGCTCATCTGTGGTAATTGAACATTCACTCCTAAACAAACAAACAAACAAACATACCCAGTGAATTCCGCTTAAGAGCAAATTGAACATTCATTCCTAAATTTGTCAAATTTTGAACTTTGACGTTATTAAAGAGAACAACCTTTTGTTCCCCACACTATCAAATTTGGGATCTTTGGTTGCCTTTATTAAAATTTTATTATATTTTGAAGTTTGAACTCTTTAATTGTAGTTGTTAATTATGACACCACATCTGTTGCTGAATCACGATCCAACTTTTTGGAATAAAGCAATTTAGGATTTTGTAAATCCTTGAGTATGCAATGGATGGCTTTTAGATTATTTGAGTCCCCTTTTGAGTTAAATTTGTTGATTGGACCTGTTAACGATGAAGTATAACCTAAATTGACTGGTTTCATATACATGGGTTGAAATGCCCCTTGAGGTTATTGTCAGCATTTTAACATTTAAGTAAGCGTGATATAAAAATTCGAACGGATGATATAAATGGATATCATAAAATTTCTGATGGATGATGATGATGAATCGTGGTTATGGTGTTTTTAGGAAAACAAGGAGCTCAACTCTCACACAAATGGCTGCCATCCTGAATTATCCAGACCATATCTATGTACTGGTTATGACATTTATCTTATTTGGGAACCATGTGCAATGTAAGTTCTTTAACTGCCATTTGTACTGCCCATTTCTTCATTGCGTGTTGTGTTTTCTGATTACATCCCTCATGCTGATACAGTAAGGAATCTTGTGAAATTATAAGGATTACTTACACCTGGCAAACATGACCCATTATTCCTAGAAGTGGATTGACATGAGTAATTTATGTTTGCTAAATGAGTGGATTTGTATCTACTCAAATTAGACAACTTGTCACTCTTATGAAACCCACCCATTGCCTCTCACCACCTACCGGTTTCTGCCGACACACTGCCTCCGTCCACCGACGCCACTAGCAAGTTAGCCATCATAAAAACAAATACAATGGATGAACCGATTGTGATACTTATTCTCCCTAAAATGACCCACTTCAACCAGAACTTATTTTGATCAGAACCCGTCCTGACCCGTTATCTGACACAACCTAACCTCGTGTAGTCGTGTTTTGCCAGGCTTAGAATGACTTACGTCTAAAGTGGTAGGTTTGGATTTAGACTTTACCATAACACGAAATGCTGAAATTATGCATCTTTAAGTCTTTAACAAACATTAATCTAACTATAACATTAATTGATTCTTGATGATGCAATAATTGCTTTGAAAGTGCACATCCCAACACCCTGGTGTTGTAGGTTAATCAAAATTCACAAATGTTATATGAACAGTAGGAACAGCAATCGGTGTAGCAAATTGTTGACTACATAAATACTTAGTTTGACCTTTTTTTTAAACCTATGTCAATTTTGTTGCTTTTTTCATGACAGGTGTGCGATGGCACTCGTTCATCAAAGAATAAAGCGTATATTCTACGCTTTCCTAAATCCAAACACCGGAGCACTTGGAAGTGTCCACAGATTACAAGGGGAGAAAAGCTTAAACCACCATTATGCTGTATTCAATGTTTTATTACCTCAGGAATTCCTTAATAGAGGTAGTGCAACCGAAAAGCCATCAAATGTGGCACACGGCGTGAGTCAATAAGATCCTATGATTGTTTCCTTGTGCCACGTCCTGTATTAGAAAAAAGGACGATACGGTTGCGTCAACTTGATCCTGTTAGGAGTTAGCCAGGTTAGTCTTTCTTTTGTTCTTGTGAGCCGATGACTGTTGGTCTACACAAGATTTGTTCAAGTTTTTATTATGATTTCTATATAACAATGTGTTGGAGGTGAGATGAGATATCTAGCTTGTTACGTTGAACTGGAACATGAAAATCAGTGTCATTATAGTAGTCCAATTAAAAGGAAAATGTATCAAATCATTCGTCTTTTATTACACTTCTTGCCCTGTTGTCAATAGCGGCTATAGCGCCCCTACCTCGCTATTTGTAAATAGCGACTGCATAGCGGAATTTATTATTTTTTTATTTTTATTTTTGGTAAATATGAGATTTAGATGATTAGTAATAGAGTATTGTAGTTATTTTGGGGGTGTTTGCTTAAATTTCCTATAACTTTTTTGCTAAACATGCTATTTTATTGAATGTAAACCATTCTTACATATCCTACTTAATCGCTAAACACGCATCGTTAAACACGAAATAGCGGTCGCTCTTTACCGATATTGGCTACGTCGTATATAGTTGGCTTGTCGCTATTTACCGCTATTTGCTATTGACGTCTTCTTGAGCACAGTCCATAACTGCCCTCTAGTCACCCTCACATCACAACTGATTAACC
Organism: Flaveria linearis; assembly: GCA_024085815.1. Lineage (NCBI taxonomy): Eukaryota > Viridiplantae > Streptophyta > Magnoliopsida > Asterales > Asteraceae > Flaveria > Flaveria linearis. Next base: position 92,657 of record JABSNV010001127.1, on the reverse strand, counting down.
ACCATCAATGGTGGTGGGGCTGGTATGCCGGTGGTGGTGAGGGAGTGGGAGATTCCATCTTTTGTCAGTTGATGACGTAAAGACTTCTAAATCATAATATCATGGGTTGTTAAAGATGCAATTTCCCTATATTTAAAGTTATCATGTCATAGAACAAGATTGTAGTTCATATTTTGTTAATGATATAGAAGTACTAAGAAGGTAAATTTCAAGGATGGGATCATATGGATTGTATGTCCTTTGATGTATTCAATGTGCTTGAAAATTCTCATTTAGGCAAGCTTTAGAGGATCATAAGACATTGTGTGCCAAGAATATCATTTATTCAAATTGATTCTTGAGGATTAATAATCTTTTCAGGGTTGATGGTATGATAAAATCCTTCCTTTGGTCTTAAGTTAGTTATGGAGAGGGCCATAACACTAGTGTTTCATATTACAAACCAAAATCTAAATCCGATTTACAAATCATATCCAGATCGATTGAGTGTGCGTTTACATCGATCATTTTCCCTAAAAAGTAAGTGATCAAGCATACATGTTCACAACCGAAAATACAAACCCATATATATGGAGAAGAATATCTTGAAAATGAAGGTGGAGGTGGAGATGAGATCGAGGAGAATGAGGTGAGAAGAGAGATGAACGAGCCTCTAGAGTGGTGGTTGTCATGGTGATGACAATGTTAGTAATGATGACAATGATAACAACAATGACCGGTGGTGCTTGATGACAATAGAGATAAGAGATGAGAAGATCATCTAGATTACATGATGACGAGAAGAGGAAGAGTACTTATTGATGAAATAATAAAAGTACTGTTTTCTTGAGTGTATACATTTTTAATCATGTTAAAACAATTTCACACATATAGTCATGACATATGAGGTGTCACAGTCACATATCAATTGTGTAATTGTGTACCATCATAACAAGGATGGTGGAATATGTTACTCGAATCGTCACATAACATCACCAAACGTCCATGAACGTAATTAAACGAACATTGTTGGTTCATATAATTAATCGAACACAATTCATAAAACAAACAAAAACAAAAACTTCCCCCGAACAATTCACGAATTATTCGCTGAACGTTCGGTTAATTTCCGACTCTAATATTGCAAAGGGGTAACTTTGTAAAATAGTAATCAAGTTTTGGAATTGTTCTAATTAGATCATTCATAAAGTTTTTTGTTCCAATCAGATCACTCGTAAAATTTTTGTCTTAATCAGATTTAGGATTGTTCTAATTGGGTCATTCATAAGTTGCAAATTTTTTTAAAAAATTAAAGTTTTTTAAAAAAATTAACAATTTATTAAAAAATTGAATTATTTTAAAAAATTGAGAATTATTTAAAACAATTAAAAAATATGAGTAACCTGATTATAACACTCCTAAAACTTTAATGACCTGATTGGAACAAACAAAAGTATTAGTGACCAAATTAGAATACTTTTAAAACTTTAGTGACCTGATCAAAACAAATAAAAATATGAATAACCTAATTGAAACGGTATTAAAACTTGCTTACTATTTTATGAAATTTCCCATTAAAATCAAATTTTCAATTAATTTTCCAACGATCTACACTTTGTCTGCACACTTCCACACAAGTTTTTCAGAAGAAGTTTCTTGTTGACAATGATGAAAACCTCTTCTTGATCTTCATCTTCTTCACTAATCACTAATTCACTATCACACACTCACACCTTCTCCCATCAAATCAATTTCACAACAATGGCGTCAACCACCACCGGAAAACCACAACGATCACCGGAGGAAATCGAAGACATAATCCTACGCAAAATCTTCCTCGTATCCCTAACTGATTCAACGGTAAACGACTCAAGAGTAGTTTACTTGGAGATGACGGCAGCTGAGATATTAAGCGAAGGAGGTGAACTGAGACTCTCTAGAGATTTAATCGAACGAATTCTCGTTGATCGTTTATCAGGTGATTTCGCTTCTGCAGAACCTCCGTTTCAATACTTAATTGGAATATATCGTCGTGCGAGTGAAGAAGGGAAGAAGATTAGTAATATGAAGGATAGATCAATTAGGGCTCAGATGGAATCAGTTGTTAATCAGGCGAAGAAGTTATCTGTTTCTTATTGTAGAATTCATTTAGGTAATCCTGATATGTTTCCTGATCCTGAAAGGAGTAAGTCTAATGTTTCGCCTTTGTTGCCTTTGGTGTTCTCTGAGGTTTCTAGTTCGATTGATGCTTTTGGTGGTGGTGGTGGTAGTGGTGGTGTGTCTTGTCCTGGTTTTTTGGATGAGTTGTTTAGGGATTCGGATTACGATTCGGTGGAACCGATATTGAAGCAGTTGTATGAGGATTTGAGAGGGATTGTGCTCAAGTGTTCTGCTCTTGGGAACTTTCAGCAGCCGTTGAGGGCTTTGATGTACTTGATAAGTTTTCCGGTTGGTGCTCGAGCGTTGGTGAATCATCCGTGGTGGATTCCGAAAGGTGCTTATTTGAATGGTAGGGTAATTGAGATGACTAGCATCTTGGGTCCGTTTTTTTCATGTTAGTGCTCTTCCTGATCATGTTATGTTCAAGGGTCAGCCTGATGTTGGGTGAGTTTGAAATTTTTTTTTACGAGAATTTGGGTTCATTTCATGAACATTTGTATATTTCAATTGTGCAGTCAACAGTGTTTTTCCGAATCATCAACACGACGGCCTGCTGATCTTTTATCTCACTTCACGACAATTAAAACTGTCATGAATAGCTTATATGATGGTCTGACAGAAGTTCTTAGGTCCCTCCTTAAGAACACAAGCACACGAGAGAATGTGCTGCAGTATATTGCTGAAGTGATTAACAAAAATGCATCAAGGGCTCATATACAGGTCCATATTTATCTGATGATAGTTTTTTCTACAAATTTGGTTGGTTATTGTTTAAGCATCTTAAAGATTGGCCACATGATGTGAAACGAGTATTTGATATACCTATTTATAAATGCAAATTCTGAATGCAATATGAACTAGATGACAAGATAAGAGTGGCTCTGTATATTATTCCTATGGGTTTTATTACTATTATTATTTTTAATTTATTGCTGAATATTTGCAACTGGTGATAGGTTAATCCAATATCTTCTGCAAGTTCGGGCATGTTTGTGAACCTTAGTGCTGTTATGCTTCGACTGTGTGAGCCTTTCTTGGACGCAAATTCAACAAAGAAAGACAAAATTGATCCAAAATATGTATTTTATGGATCTCGTTTGGATTTCAAGTAAGATCCTTTTTAGACTGCTGATTGTGTCATATTTTGTATCTTCAATGTTATCTTGACTGTCTATCTTAACTCAATACAGAGAATTAACTGCCCTTCATGCATCTTCAGAAGAAGTTACTGAATGGTTGAATAAAAATAATCCAAGCAACACTAGCGATGGAGAAAACAAGTTGCTTCATTCCCAAGAGACGACAAGTTCTGGTTTGGTACAAAATAACAATGCTGGACCAAGTCAGCAGGAATCAACGAATTACTCTTTTATTTGTGAATGCTTCTTTATGACTGCGCGAGTTCTTAATTTAGGGCTGCTAAAAGCTTTTTCAGACTTCAAGCATCTTGTGCAGGTAATATGCACTACACAGCCTTTATCCCTTTATTTTCTTTAACCTAGAGCCTAGAGGTGGCAAGCTGGGCGTCAGGCGGGTTGGGTAACTTTTCAAAGATGGTTCAGGTTGAAATAAGTCATTTTTAGTATGGTTAAAACAGATTTTTGTCCTATATCCTAAAAAATAACAAATAATTATAGTGTTAATTATGATTATTAAACAATTTTGCTACAATAATAATCATAAATTGGAATAAAATGATTTAGGAGGTTGTTTGCATTAAAAGTAGAATGTTAGGGAACTTTGAACTTCTCCCTTTAGCTAATTTTTCTGATTTGAACCGTTGCAGGCCTATAATTAATGGGTCGAAATTACTACCTACTTTATTACAGAATTCTGTGGTTGATATATGGGTATATGTTGCTGATCTGCAGGACATCTCAAGATGTGAGGATAATCTGGCAACCTTAAAACCATGCAGGAGCAAGCACCTTCACCTCGACTAGCCCAGGAAATTGCTCAACTGGAGAAGGAAATCGAATCATTTACACAGGAAAAACTATGTTATGAAGCTCAGATATTGAGGGTAAACCAGTCTATTCATGTGTTCGTTGACTGGATTCCTTTTGAAAAAATATAATGTATTTATACTTTGTTTCTGTATATTAGGATGGAGGGCTTATTCAACAGGCACTATCTTTCTATCAGTTAATGGTGGTTTGGTTGGTTGGTCGTATAGGTGGTTTCAAAATGCCTCTACCACAATCCTGCCAAATGGAATTTGCATGTATGCCTGAGCACTTTGTGGAAGATGCTATGGAATTGCTTATTTTTGCTTCTCGTATTCCACGAGCTTTGGATGGTGTTAAGCTGGTAGAAAAGATTTTTAACATGTTTACTGTTAATTGTCCCTTCTTGAGCACTATATTGCTGTTGGTTTATAGTTTTGACTGTCTTTATTTGGTAGGATGATTTTATGAACTTCATTATCATGTTCATGGCAAGCCCAGAGTACATTAGAAATCCCTATTTAAGAGCGAAAATGGTTGAAGTACTGAACTGCTGGATGCCTCGTATGGGGTACCGTATATTCTATCATCTTATGTTTTGAATATCAAGATCAAATCTGGAAACTTACATTTTTTTGCATCTGTGTGTCTGCAGTGACGTATCATCTGTCACAAGTACACTTTTCGAGGGGCACCACTTATCTGTCCAGTACCTTGTGAGAAATCTTCTGAAACTTTATGTTGATATCGAGTTCACAGGCTCACACACTCAGGTGATTGTTTCCCAAATTTACCCTCAGAGTTCAAGATAATATGATATTCCTGTTCCATCAAACTTGCAATGTTTGACTAATTGTTTGTAACTTGACTTTGTGCAGTTCTATGACAAATTTAACATCCGACATAACATTGCCGAACTTCTAGAGTATCTTTGGCAGGTTCCAGTACACCAGAATGCTTGGAAAAAGGTAAATTAAAATCAAGGCTTGCTGTTTATATGCACCTCTAATGACTTTCTGATAGTTTACTTATATCATTTACCTTTTTTTTTGCTCCCAGATTGCAAAAGAAGAGGAAAAGGGGGTTTACCTGAACTTTTTGAACTTCTTAATAAATGACAGTATCTTTCTTCTTGATGAAAGTCTCAACAAGATTCTTGAACTCAAAGAACTGGAAGCTGAGATGTCTAACACAGTTGAATGGGAACAAAGGCCTGCACAGGAGAGGCAGGAGAGAACTAGACTTTTCCACTCTCAAGAAAATGTTCGTTTTTCATATCTACGCACTGAATATATCCACATGTTTATTTAAAATTACATTTAAGGAAATTAGGTTGTTTTGTATATAGATTATTAGGATTGACATGAAGTTGGCCATGGAAGATGTGAGCATGCTTGCTTTCACCACTGAGCAAATTACAGCTCCTTTCCTGCTACCCGAAATGGTATCTTTTTCTTTCCAGACCTTTATGTTATATAAAATATTTTTTTATGGTTCCTTCTTTTTGCAGGTTGAAAGAGTTGCCAACATGTTAAATTACTTCCTATTACAACTCGTGGGCCCACAGAGGAAATCATTAAGCTTGAAGGATCCTGAGAAATACGAGTTTCGACCAAAACAGTTGCTAAAGCAGGTTTGTTTCAATGTCGTCAGATATATTGACATTTGACGAATAGTCAGGACACTAGTAGATTCGTCATCACCATCGCTTTAGAATATTAAAAAACGACCTGTGTGTTTTTTCATATATTTTTTAATGAGTTTTATTTATATAACGTACCATCCTATGATGTCTAATTATCTTCTATTGTGAAGATTGTGAACATATATGTTCATCTGGCAAGGGGTGATCATGAGAATATTTTTCCATCTGCCATTACAAAGGATGGACGGTCCTATAATGACCAGGTGCGTTTTTAACATATTTATGTTTTCATAATCTTGGAACAATGGGAGCACACTGGTTCTTTTAAAGAAGACTTTTGAGCGCTGTACTTAGTGTGCAATAATTATTTAATATGGATCATGTGCAGTTATTCACAGAAGCCGCAAATGTTCTAAGAAGAATAGGTGAAGATCCAAGAATTATACAGGCTTTTGATGATCTTGGTAGAAAGGCTAAAGCTGCAGCATCTGAAGCCATGGATGCTGAAGCTGTTCTTGGAGACATCCCAGATGAATTCCTTGATCCAATCCAGGTAATTTTCTGGATTATTGAAAAAGCCAAGCTTGGTTTTGCATCCTACAAATCATCCCAATCTTTAAAGAAGCTCCTGGTTAAAGATTTTTGAGAACCGGTTCTTGCTTTGTTCCAGTTGCGTAAATGATACTCTATCCATTTACCTACATATGTTGACTTGGCTTATATTATATCGTCGATGGGTGATATGGGTAAATTTTCAGAAAGTAGATAGTCAAATGGCTTGAAAGTTGTCCAAAGTGTTTGCAAATCTTTCAACTTCCTAGATAGCATACCCGATCCGACCCAACCTCTTTGGACCAGCATTAAAAGAACTAGACCCTTCTCCTTTTGACCAATTACCTGACCCAGCTATTTTGCCTCCATCATCGAGTAACCCAACAGACCCCCACAGATTAGTTAACATTGTGTTCGATGTAACAAGCTTTATAAAAGCAAGAACATCTAACAGACTATGAACATTGAAACTGCAGTACACTCTAATGAAAGATCCAGTCATCTTACCATCTTCAAGAATCATAGTGGACCGACCAGTGATTCAGAGGCATCTATTAAGCGACGCTGTAAATCTTCAATCTTTTCCGCTCTTTCATACAGAACATTTTCTCATTGTTTATTACATTTCTTCTGTTTCTAACGATTTATCAAATCGCAGACGGACCCATTCAACCGTTCACATCTTACACCAGACATGCTGATTCCAGACACACAACTGAAGCAGAAAATTGAAGAATTTGTAAAGTCACAACAAAGGAAGCAACATGGTGAAGAGATGAGTATAGATAGCAACTTTAAATCTTCAATTCAATCACCAGATGGCACTGGACCTTTGATTGATTAGAAACTACTTTTAACACACTAATTTTTTGTATGTATTAGCTTCAAGTTTCTAGTACTAAATTATGGGTTGGAAGAGTTGCATTCATAAGTTTCAACACGCTAAAACGGTGTAAACCTGGACAAATTATTTTAATCAAAGCTTGGATACAGTTGCAATCTTACGCTTCGCATATGTGCAATGTTGATTAAACTTCTATTTCGCGGAGAAGAGGCTATGTTATCATTAGGCCTGTCGGGTTCAAGTGTCATTCGAATGTTAAGAATGTGCTTGTAAACCTGCAATAATAACAAAAATGAAAATGAAAGATAAATGAGTGATGCATGATCTCTATTCTTAGCATATCTATACATCTAATAAACCAAGGACTTCCACAATGTGATGCATGATCTCTATTCTTAGCATATCTATACATCTAATAAACCAAGGATTTCCACAAAGGACCATCTTTATAACAACTATTTATACTTCTAAAGTAAAAAATAATGAAAATTTATTAGAGTCAGGTAGTCAGCTAGCATGTGTCAAGTTGTTTGAACAGACACTTGAAATAATAGTGGTTTAACTTAAACTCATTTTAACCCGAACTCATTCTTTTTATTTTGTCACCAAACCGGGCTTAGACCTCCACTCCATTGATTCATGTTATCCATGAAATGTGCCATGCGACATTTGTTGGAAGCCTCATCGTCCACGCGACTAGAAACCTAGCAACATGTTTTGTGGCATTGATAGATTCCGTGCGAAAGCAAATTTTTGATTTTGAGTTTATAGAAGGGGAATTTAAAGCATTCTTTTGCTGGTATCCCTATGTTTCGTCGTCGGATGACAAAAGGTAAAAAGAAAAGATACTTTTACTGAGATGGTTGGGTCATGTCATTGAGATTAACCAAAATATTAGCATAATGTACGCTTTAGGTTCAAAAAATTACAAAATATGATAATCACATAATAAACTTCCTGATTCAACTAATGTTAAAACCCTAAAACAACATCAAAATTTCCTTACTTCTGAAAGATTACCGTGTCAGTCTGAAAATATACAATGTCACTCTAAACGTTCCTTTAAAAAGCATTATGTTTTGATTTAATAGACAATTTAATTGTATGCTGTACAGCTAAAAATGAATATATTGAGTTGAAAACTCCAGTAAAATGTCAAACAAGGATGTACTTAACATTAAGTATAATATCTAACGCAGTCAGGCACATTAGCACGATATAATACATCAACAGAGAACAACTACAAATTCATTCCAATTACATCATTAATCACATATTTGACTTAAAAGTTTAGGAGTTGACTTGGGTCAGAAATCACCAAACTTTCTTCTTGCCCATAAGCCCAAGAACCTCTTCCCAAAGCCCAACACTTCCAGCAGTTGCTAGCCCAACTACATCTGGGCTACAAGCAGCAACAGCCCAATACCCAGCCTTGATCTCATCTCTCAATTGTTCTTTCTCCCACCCACAATACCCATCAAAGAATCTAAACTCATCAACACCAACCACATTCCTCTTCACTATCTCATCAGCACACCCTACACTCTCTTTGGTCCCATAATACAACCCATTCATCACTTCATCAAACACCCCACTATTCCTAACCCCTTCACCCCCTCTTACCAAAAAAAACAGTCTTCAAGGGGCCCGCCAAAGAACAACTGTCTGTCAGCAAATGTGCCTGACATGTCTAAAGCATTTGACCTCATCTCCTTGATTGACATGAGTGAAGGGCGGTTGAGTATGATGCCTGTTGGGCCCAATGGGTCAGTTGATAGTAAAAGGACTACTGTCCTTTCAAAGATGTGGACACCATCTAGTTTTTCAGTTGCAATCAGTAAGCAACCTTTTTCGGGCTCATGTATGGCATGAGCCCATTTGTCACCTATTGAAATGGATGGTGATTGGTTCACTGTGCCATTGGGATCATCAGCAGGGGTAAGATACTTGTGAGCTTAATGCTTGTTCCCCAGCCACCAGTCTTGCTCTGAATGATCGCCAATCGGCATCAAGAAACATGTTTTCCTCGTCTCTGGATGACGGTGATGGCGAATTCGACTGAGATTGACAACCTACGAAACACAAACTGACCATAAATTTAACAACCATATCAATAACATTACGAATTATCCAATTATCAATATCATCTTAACTTTTCACTACAAACATATTGTTATTACAAAGATTCAAAAGAAACTTACATGTGGTGGTAGTATAATGAGTGCTAGTTTTCCTGAACTGAAAGTTGAAAGATGATCTCTTGGGTTGCAAAAAGATCCTTGCTTTGATTAAAGGGATAACAGCTTCCATTGATTTAGTGAAGGAATTTGAAGAAATACAACAGGCTTCCATTGTTCTTGATTCTTTAATCAAATAATGATGGATCAATGCAAGATTTGAGTGCAATATAAATGCAAGATTTGAGTGCAATGTAAATGCAAGATTTGAGTGCAATATAAATGCAAGATTTGAGTGCTATATAAATGATGAACAGGATGAATTTGCACCACAAGGTTCACTTTAAGCCTATCCTATAAAAGTAGGATTCCCCTTTTCCCAAATTCTCAGTATGGGCCGGCGGATAATCTTTTACACATCAGAAGATTCAGCCAATAGGAGGGTACACGTGGTCCTAAGATAGTTGAAGCAAACTGGCAAATAATTCAGCACTTTATGGAGGATGTGTCATTTTCCTAGCCATTTAGTTTATGCAGTGATTTGTGGAATAGTATTCACAACTGGAAATGTTGAGCAGCTGTTATAAACTTTACTAGAGAATAGAGATCAATGAGAACAAGTTCCTTATGTGCATTGATGAGTTGTAAGGTACAAGTAAGGAATGCATGTTGGAAGATCATAATCATGACAATCCTAAATATATGAATTAATATTTATTTAGAGCCAGATTAGAAAAGTCAAAATATAAAAAGTCAAACATTTGAATTAGGCGGGAATTAAAGGGTTAATTGTGTTAGTTTTAGTAGTTTGTAACCACCATTGTATGGGTATAAATACCCTATTTGTATGTCGAATAATGTGTGGAAATAAGATTGTTTTGTGTGTGTTTTTGTGTCCCGTTTGACCCTGTTTTCTATTGACTCACTGCACAAATCTGTGCATACTCTTATCAATTGTTCATCCGAAATCGATCCTATTCTATGATCCGAAGAGGCCTCAACAATGCATAGTAGTAACCTTGCATACCTGTGACATGAGATGAAAATTTTGACCCATACTTGGATGAATGCATTTAGGTTATATTTTCTACAACATGTCAATAAGTAGAATAATAAAAAATGGAAACGGATTAAATAGATCAAAAGGCGCTCCAAATGCTTCCAAGATGCATAAAACATCCGATCATATTATTATTGATTTATTGTAATAATACTGTTTATTGTAATAATACTGTTTAGCATCATAAGTCAATATCCGAAAGTTGTATTGAATCCCATGTTTGAGCTACCACATTTAGCAGAGACATACGAGGACACGAAAGGTACCTCCCTTCATGCATTGATGCACTTGTTTACCCAACACTAGCAAATAAACTCTGCACATTTACCTGATGTTACTGATTAGTAATAGCTCCCATTAGATAATGTCTGTTCATTATAAATACCACACCGTCGTTTGAATTTTTTTTTTTCCAACCTTATGACTCAGACGACAATTTCTATAAAACCTCAACATTGAACTCGATAAAAATAAGATAATATCTTGTCTGATCCCACATGAGAATGGTCATTTCAGTCGGCCATTTTATCGGACACCTTAAATGCATAATTAAATCTTTCAACATTTCCACCCTCATATTTAACATACCTTATTCAGTCATTTCATCAAAGTGGTGTGCCAAGCTTCATCAATTCACTTGAATCAAAACCCACTAATATTCAGGTTCCAAGAAGCATCATTTGTGGCATTTATCAAATAAACGTTAACATTATCATTTAGCCGTATCATATATTCATATAATGTGGCCACACAGTCATGGAGCTCGATCATTAGCATTGCACAATCATGATTGTTGAGTGATTTATAGTTTAGAAGGATAAATGATGTTCAGGAATTTGGGTATGTTGTTCATGACTTAGGGGCGCTAAATGAGTGGTGTTATCAGGTTGTCGGGTCCAACCTGACACGAACCAAAAAATTTTACACGAACCCGAACCTGAAAATTGTGTTAGAAGTGTCAATCCAAACACAACATGAAAAGTTATGGGTTGACATAAACACAACCAGATTTACGGAATTTTTAAGTTTTAATTTTTTTTTTCACGTATTAATACTTTAAACTTACTATTTTACAAAAAAAAAATACTAATTAATATGAAACAATTATATTTCAGTTATGAAATCTTAAGTTAATCTTTAATTTTAAGTTCAAAATTTTGAAATAAGACATAAGAAATTTGATTAATGACACAAAATATATACAAATAAAATAAAATAAATAAAAATGGGTTAAACGGGTCAACCCGTGAACCCGTTGGGTTGAACTTGAAGTCCTGAACCCGACTTGTTTAGCTAAGCGGGTTTACGGGTTCGACCCGAACCCGTTTATAGTAAACCCAAACTTATAAATTTCATATTATGTTCGTGTCGTGTCAGAAATTCACACTCGTAGTTCATGTCAGTATGTTATTAACTCATTATTCGTGTATTTAATAGTTTAAATTAACTAAAGGACATTTAGTAGAATGGTGTTTCATCTTCTAGAGGTCTAAGTTGAGTCTCTTGATGAATTGTAAAGTATAATTGAAAGTAAATTAAGCGTGTGAGTTGTTTAATGCAATGTTTCCTTTTAATGGAACTTGATGAATTGTAAAGTATAATGCAATGTTTCCTTTTAATGGAACTTAGAGTATTTTGAGGCTTTTTTAAGTTAGGAGAGAGGAGGAGATGCGGCAAACCTGAATGCAGTGGCGTTTTTACCTATGAACATCCACGAAAGGTCTTTTTGAGAGAAAGGGAATGAGAGAGTACAAAGGTCTTTTTGAGAGAAAGGGAATGAGAGAGTACATAGGTGTTTTTGAAACGTTTTTGTTTTGTTGTAAGAGGTGCAAACCTTGAAGAAGATTGAAAAGAATGACATTGGTTGGTTTTGAAAACCAAGATGCACTTATGACATATATATGCTTAAATTTTAAAGATGCACATAAATGGTTAATATCATGGTTCTCTTTGAAATCAATAGATAATATAACGCTAGCACAGCTTGTTACGGCATTTGTCTTCTAATTTGATATAAATTGGGTTATAGCCTGAGCGTTATGTTTTGTTTTCGTCTTTAAGTTTAAAGTTGAGTTCATGTGAGAGGAACTTTAAGTTTAAAGTTCGAGGGGATGGAAGATCCTTTTAAGTCCTTAAGATCAAACAATTTCAAGGAATTGAGTATGTATATATAAGGTTAATTATTACTTAATAATCTTTTAGTATAATCTTAACTTAATCGTTTAAAGTATATCACATAAGGTTTTAAGGTTAAATGATACAAGATCATGAATTGTGGTAATGTATATGTGAATTTTATTTAAGGGGATATATGAAAATTACTTAGTATTCACGTTTTAGCTTGAGAGTTAAAATATCATTTAAGATAAGAAGGTGACGAGTAAGTAAAATTTCTTAAAAGTGAGACAGAAGCGTACGCTCATTCGCGTGGCTAAAGGTGTGACGGTGAGCAAACAACTCAGAAAATAAGCGTAATTTCTCAAAAGAAACAAAGATGAAATTTAAACTTATGATAAGTTCCATTCTTGTAACTCACTCTACAACATCAGAAGTAACAAAAGTGTTAATGAAATGAGCATGAAGGGCAAGATGGACATTTGGATTTTAATAGAATTTAAAAAGAACCTAAAAGAATAATGTTCCTATTCATTCTTTAGCGTGTTTACATATATGTTCCTATTCATTCTTTGGCCTGTTTACATGTAAGAATTGACAACATTTTAATATAGAAATACTTTTTTTAGATTATCCAATTAAAATTTTGTATTCATAAAATACTTTAACTTGATAGGAAGAATATACACAATTTAAAAAAATATGTAATATTTGTATTTAAGTAAGGTGATATAAGTAATTAAAATTTTAAGTTAACAACATATGTAGTTGACAAAGTTTAATCTGAGGAAGTGTATAATTAGAGTGGAAAGGGTGCCCACACCATATACGTCACACTATATACCCACCAATCATATTTTACCATATCACACTACACCATAACCTTAAATTTGGTGTCGGTGGTGTTGCCACACCACACCACTATACCCCCCCCCCTTCACACACACACACACAAGATTCACGGCGTGAGTATGTTGTGCTGCACCAAAAAATATGGTGTGGGTGGGTGGGAGGGGGGGGGGTAGGGCCGACCCATCTGTTATCACAGGGAAGCATTGGGCTTGGGGCCCCTAAAAATAGGGGTCGTTTAAAAAAAACTTCTCATACCTAGGTTCATTATAGCTCAATCTCTTATACGGATATATAACGTTATCGACTTAGCGTTCCTTTTTCTCGGTTAGGGTTCCCATTCACCCATCACTTCAATCTTATCAGCTGTTGCACAGTGCACAACCTGCACTCCGATGGGTATTAGTCACATGTTGCTTGTCGGAAGCCGCCTGTTGCAGGCTGCAGCCTGCAACTTAAAGGTGACCAAATCTCAGCGTGAACCAGACATACTCCAGTAGTCCAGTGAACATCTGATCTCGATCTTTTTGAATCTCCAATCTCGACTTGTTTTAATTTCTAGAACGAAGGTTCTCTACGGCTCTACTCCTCTTTGAATCTCTTTAATGAAGATCTAATTATAGAAGTCAGAACTCGAAATTGAAGATCTTCTACAGCTTTGGTATTAGTCTAAAATCATTTTGGTTTTACGTTAGGTAAGAGGCTACTCATTAGTTTGTAAAAGCTGCTTTGATACTTTTGATTAAGTTGTTTTGATTAGTTTTGTTTAATGGTTGTTTTGTTTAGGTAATTAGGTTTAGAAATGAATAAATTAATTTGGTATTTTTTAATTTAAAATGTCAAATCGATTTTGAAAGTACCATTTTGGTGCAACAAAAGAGGCAAAGAAGGCAAAACTAGAAGCTTTAAATGAATCAATAAAAGGATTACTACTTAAGTTTGTTACAACCTTGAATACAAATGCTATAATAAATCAAGATGAACCTACAAACCTTGATGAACCAATAAACTTTGATGAGAATATGAATTTAGATGAACCAAATGATATGAATGAGCCTACAAATAATGATAATGATAAATCCACAAATAGTGATAATCCTATAAATAGTAATAAACCTACAGGAAGTAAAGAAACTCCAAATCAATTTAAAGAAACTCCAAATGTTGATCCAAGTCAATGGAATAATATTAGTAATAATTTAAGAGATCTAATTATAGAAAAAACCTCGGTTAAAATTTATAATTATAATTTTCTAAAAGATAAAAATTCAAGAAACTTTAGTACTTCTTTTCATATGCATACATTACCGAATGGAGAAAAATACAAAAAAAATGGTTGCTACACAGTTTAGCGGGCTGCTGCGCTCTCACGACGGGTGCACTTCTCCAACCCTTAGAATTTTAAGTGTTAATGAGCCATACATTAATTGGTTTGAGAGAATGCAACCTAATGACTTTTTAATGTAAGGGTAGTCGGTGTGAGTCTCACTTTGTACAATATACTCAAGGTGGACCAAAAGTTTATCACAGTAGGTGTTCGGGCGATAAGTTTCCCTGGTATACCAGCTCTGCCAGTGTTCGGATGACCGGGCTTAAAGTCTCGTTGGCCGTTCAAAAACTATAATTAAACTTTCAAGTTAAGTATATATTTAACTAGGTTAGAGCCCGTGTGATACACGGGTGATTTAAACAACCAGACTTTCATTAAACATTGATTACATAATAAACATTATAAAAAATTCAAAGTATGAAAATAGAATTAAAATAGCATTCATACTCTCAAAACTTTCTCATAGATGTCTAAACACATGTTTGTATACAACGTTTTATGTCTCACTGGTAATGTTACCAATTTGATTTAAAATGAGTAATTTTACACCGTCTGTAATCTTCACATTTGATAAAGCCACATATAACTGTCCATGAGTAAAAACTGGTCTTTTAAATACAAACCAACTTTTGACAATAATTATCTCTGACTCTTGTTAATCGTCATTGCAAAATAAACAGTTAATGGAAACTGTCTTCTTGCGAATTTAAAAGAGGTTATTTATCGGATGGCACGAGATTAATTCTTGCAATAAATATTCGGCATCCAATATTACTTCCAGATATTATCTCAACTTCAATAACCCGTTTCTCAAATAGAAATTTGTAGGCGAGTACTATTGGAAAGACCATTTTGTTGCTCGATGCTACGTAGAAGCATAACGGGAACTCCAACTTTCATTACTAACTTGTGATTTGGCAATCCGGATATTTTAAGGCCTTTAGAAAATAAGGAGAGTGCAAATTGTCCTGTAACGGGATATTAAAATGTTTCATTTGACGTATGTTATTCGAAGTAGATACTTTATCTCATCACCAGGAAAAGTGAAAGCAGATGATCGTTAATTTCATGAACGACCTCATTTTTTGGTGCAAAAATTGTTCTCTCGCGAAATTACTTTTTGTCTTTATAGTTCTCTAACATGGATGGGTAAACAAATCGAATCAAACTTGCTAAAGGATCGATCGATTTATTGATGAGGAGTTCATGAGGTATAGTAATAGTTGCCTCACCATCGTTATAACCATCAACATTACCCTCTTCTATATCAAGAAGCCATGTAGCAAATTGTTCAATTCCTTTAGTGTCAACACCTTGTCCCTTGGCTTTTAGTCGCACATTTTTTTTGTTAAAGTAACTTGCATTTATTCAAAATATATGATGAGCTTAATGATGTATTAATAATTTCTTGACGACTACCATTTGGAACCACATGTAAAATTTGTTAAAAATCGCCACAAAAACAATACTTTACCACCAAATGACATATCTAAAGGTACGAAAGTACTTATAGTTAATACATCATTCATCGTCTTATCCAGTGCTTCAAATGCGTGCTTATGAGTCATGGGTGTTTTATCCCAAATAATCAATTTTGTTTGCTTTAATAAATGAGCAACTTCACTGTTTGGTTTTATGTGACAAACAGAATCTTTGTTTACATTTATGGAATATGGAACGTGAGTGTGGAGTACGACCTTCGATAAGCAACAAAGATCATATTCCACTCAATGCTACATTTAATACAATCCCACCTTTAGACCTTATTGTTATGGCCAATGTCTTCCATAGAAAGGTTTTACCAGTTTCGTCATATCCATAAATGAAAAAAACTCCTTTATTAACTTAACAACAGTCATGATTTCACTAAAAATTAATAGTTATTCATCCGTTAAAGAATTTCGAAGATTTTCAAATTCAAACATCTCGTTTGCTACATCATACAATAACTCCTTGCTAATTAAACGATTATTTGAAGAAGACAAACAATCATTGTCCGGGTAAGGCATACTTGTAAATTACTTAAATGTCGAACTATTCCGTAATAAATACGTTTCAATCTCATACAACGTTAAATTTTTTATTTGATTGTTTGTTAGAGACAAAGCTGGAATTTATACATAGAAACTGTGAGTAATTAGTTTCACATTCGATAAATTTAACAAAATGATAAAATGTGTTATGAAATAAATTTAATTATTATAATCAAATAAATATAAATAAAACATCCAAGATAAAAACATTATGTTTACTTAGTATGTTGTTTATATCATTATCAACACCATAAATAATTTGTTGTTGGTTTGCCAAATGGAAAGGCAACCTAATAACCGATGGATAACGATAATGTACATCAAAACCGAAGATTCTTCATGAAGCCTCACAAGCTGAAATATATCTACAATCGTAATATTCTTTTATTCATCTTTACCATTTTGTTGGCCAGGATCAGTGTTTGGATCTATAACAGCAACTGTAGCCTCCAATCTTGAACCCCATGAATAAAATAAAATGAAGAGAGAACCCCATGAATAAAATAAAATGAAGAGAAATTTTTAAACATATAAATGGTGAATTGTTTTTAATACGGAAAACTAAAAGTAGAAAGAATGAGATTGTGGGAATACATTTTCATTGTTTATTATCATTTCAAAAGTGTAAACGTTTCTTGAATCCTTGAATAGTTGTCTAGTTCAAATCCTGATAATTTGAACCATTATGGTATACTCTTCTTGTAAAACACTTAGGTCATTGAACAATGTGATTCTCCCGGATGCCATTATACAGCAAAATTTTGAAAAGTGAGAAATAATTATAAAGTTAACAATTATGAAATGAACATAGTTTTGTATTTGATAGAATTTAAATACACCATACCTTGTTTGATAGTTGGGAATGTAATTCGAATGTAAATTTTGCAAAGAATATAGTATTAATTTATAGTCTTTATGAAATACACAATTATGGAATGTGCATCCCATATGATATGTAATTATACACTTATTGATAAAAACAAAAGAAAACAATTTGAATTAATTAAATCTAATAATTGATAAATATATTATAATTGGATCAATTAATAATGTATCCGATTAATATTACATACTGTATAGTCCTTAAATATATGATACTTTAATAATTTGATAAATATATTATAATTAGATTAATTAATTTTACATTTGAAAATCAATTTTGGTGAGTCAAAAATTTAATAAAATAAAAATCTACTAAATTAAAGGAGTTTTAATTAGAAAACATTGTAATTTTTACATAAATATAGAGATAGTAGTGATTGGAAGTTGACAAAAATAAGTTTAAATGTAATTTAATATATGATAGATAACTTATCAGACTAATGTTAGATACTATATAGTCCTTAAATATTTGATACTTTAATAATTTGATAAATATATTATAGTTGGATCAATTAATTATACAGTAATAAATCGAAACTGGTGAATAAAAATTTCATAAAATAAAAATCCACTAAATTAAAGGAGTTTAATTTAGAAAGCAATACATAAACAAAGAAAAATCTATATATTCTTAACACATAATATAAAAGGTTAAATGGAATTTGAGGAATAATACCGTAGAAGTTGAATTAATATATGGTTAAACGGAATTTTTATGACATAATATAAAAGGTTAAATGAAAGTCATAAATTGTAATTTAAATCAGTATGTAAGTATGGCAATATATTTAATTAAATCTCTAGTATGGTAAGCATTTAATATATAAAAAAACTAAAAATAAAAATGGTGTAAGAGTATGCCACGTGTCAAATTGACGGTTTAAAAGAATGACATGTGGCTCTAAAAACCTTGTTTTATTAGAGTTTATAGATCGATTCCACATTTCCACCATACAAGGAAACTGTAATCTTCAAGAAACAAAATCAAGAAATCAATCTTCCAAAAAGCGTACCCAAATCGCAAAATCAGAAACAATCTTTTCATTAACTGGGTCCGTTTCATTTCTACAAGTTCTTCACAAGTTCTTAGTTTTCTCCGCATCTCATCTCATTCATTCACTCACTCCTCTGTTTGTTCGATTTCAATGGAAGCTTCACTACTAAGATCCCCATTTTCTTCCTCCATCTCCACCACCCATTTGTCAAAATCTTCAACCCCATTTGCTCAATTTCGTCTTCCAATGTCGAAAAATCGAAACTTGCAGATACCCAATTTAGGGTTTTCTGTTCAGGCATCTGCTACTTCATTCAGGTAGTTGTTCATTCAGATACCCAATTTATTTGGAACCTGTGATTGTGTTTCATTTCTTGCATTTTCCCCTTTTGTGATCGTTATTCGGTTAGGTTATCAACTTATGGTCAATTGTATTAAAGTAAAGTTTGTAACTTGGTATCAATCGTCACAAGGAATGTGTTCTTGATTTGATTGATTTTTGGGGATTCAAATACTGCAGAATTGAAAGTGGTATTGATTTGTAAGGGTTTTAATGTCAATTTAATCCAGAAATGTTCATATCCTGTGAATGATCCTGATACTTTCTTGATGAGAATATTGTATATACTTGAAGAGAATAAAACAAACAAACATAAAACAAAGAAAGATACCCGGTATGTCCTACCATAGTATACTTAAAAGAGAATAGTCAGTTTCTCAAATTTCAAGTTAGAAATGAACTCGTTTGACTATCAAAGTCAAAGTTTGACTTTTTTTTTGGATAGCACGAGTAGTGTGGATTATATATGGGTGTTACTAAGTTTGTTTTGTAGGAGAAGTGGATCATGTTCCATTTCAATAGGCTTAATATGTTGAGTTTTGATCTAATGACACAGTCGTCACATAAATCCTTAGGAACAAGTGATTAGTCTGGTTTGGCGAAGCATATGTCCTTTAATATATTGATATACTTAGCAGTGGCAAACCCTGTTGTCAATAGCGGCTATAGCGACCTGCGCACTATAGCTATGTTCCCACTATTTGTGTTTGTGACCAAATAGCGACATGTAGCTTTTTATTTTTATTTTTATTTTTATTTTTTGTAAATCTAAAATCGATTTATCTATTTTAGTGGTGTTTGCTTATATTTTCTACTACTTTATCGTATACATGTTAGTTTATTGAATGTAAAACATTTCTTAAATTTTCTACTACCTTAATCGCTAAACACAAAATAGCGGGTGCTATTTACCGTTATTCGCTACGTAACATATAGATGGCTTGTCGCTATTTACATGCATCTCTATTGACAACTATGGTGGCAATTTTGATTCATTTACTTATGATTTATGAATGGGTTGATTTGGGTTTGTTTTTTGTTCCAAACGGGACAAAGTAAACATACAAAGCTATTAGCAAAAGAGGAATGGGTCAAATAAGTTCAAATTCACCTAAAGTTTTTTCTCAATGCATGCTTTGACTCATTTTATTCAAAAATCCAGTTATTGTTTCACCTCTTATCTTGTAGATCAAAGAATGAGCCTAGGGTGGATGAGAGTGAGATCTATACTCTTGATGGTATTAGAAGTTCTTTAATTCGACAAGAAGATAGCATTATATTTAGTCTTTTGGAAAGAGCTCAATACTGTTACAACGAGGACGCCTATGACCCAAATGCTTTCTTCATGGATGGTTTCCAAGGTTCTTTGGTTGAGTTTATGGTCAAAGAAACTGAAAAGGTTTATGCTCAGGTAATCCAAACCACAAATTGACAACGCCCGTATGTAAAAATAATATCATAGACATAACACCTGCTTTTTAACAGGTTGGAAGATACAAGAGCCCTGACGAGCATCCATTTTTCCCAAATGACCTGCCTGACCCTTTGTTACCGCCTTTGCAGTACCCTCAGGTAATGCGGGTTACATAATCGGTTCACCATTTACTCAAGCTATGATATGTAACCACAAGCTGTATATGCACTCAAACTCAGTTTTCTTTGTAACATTATTAATCATAGGTGCTGCATTCTTGTGCTCATGACATCAATATTAACCACAAAATATGGGATATATACTTCAAAGACCTCCTCCCTAAGCTAGTCAAAGAAGGAAATGATGGTAATTGTGGATCAGCAGCAACCTGTGACTCCAACTGTTTACAGGTATGCCTAAATAGCCTAAATATGTACGTATTACAAAAGTCCATACTCTAAAGTAACTATATCCTGTATGTATGGTCTATCGTAGAGGCGACAAAGCGAGTGGATCAGATAACTTGTCATAATGGGTTGAGTCGGGTTAAAATGAAACAAGTCAATAAATATAGGGCCTTGCTTTTATTTTGGTTTATTATAATATTTAAACAACCATAACAATAACTGTTTAATAAACATTTACGGTGCACATCAACTATTTGTAGGCTCTCTCTAAAAGAATCCACTATGGTAAGTTTGTAGCCGAAGCCAAATTCCGAGCTTCACCTGCTGATTATGAAGCTGCCATTAAAGCACAAGTAAGAATCTCTTATGTACCACCAAAATGTTTTTGACATTTCAGCTTCTTAGAGGCTATAATGGTTTTACACTTGCAGGATAGAGAAAAACTGATGAACTTGTTGACGTACCCTGCTGTAGAAGATGCGATTAAGAATAGAGTCAAAACAAAAACCAAGACATTCGGGCAAGTGGTGATTGTCGGGTTTGGGGAAGACGTGACGGAGCCAGTGTACAAAATAGAACCGAGCTTGGTTGCTGATGTTTACGGGGAATGGATCATGCCATTGACAAAAGAAGTACAGGTTGATTACTTGTTGAGAAGACTTGAGTAAACACAATCATAAGTGTGATTTGTGATTCAAGATTCATTTACTTTAACACGAGATGCAGGAAATGAGTCAAAATAATAATTTTTGAAGAAATATTGAAAACATCTGAAGTTAAACTCACTGTGAGTATTTTATTATATGGCTGGAGTATGTGTGTTTTTCAAATAAAGGAGTCATTGAGTTTAGTTCAAGTTGACCCACTAAACCTTCAAAGGTAGTGCAGTACTGCAGTGATGTGCGCTTGAGTCGCTCTAGCAGTCTTAGGTTTGAATCCGGTTTTCATTTCCTTTAGCCTTCTTTAAGACTATTTTGCAAGCACAAGCTGCGTTTTATCTTATCCTAAATTCAAAAAAAAAAGGAATTTCCTATATTTATCTACCATAGTTTTCTTAATGTTACTATCACCTCAGAAACCGTCAATGGTGCATTTGATATAATGATAGTGAGATGAAATCAAGTCTGTAAATTCATCCAAAATAAACATGTTATAGCGTTGACCCGATCTTGCACAAGCAAAACCAGTTATTTTTTCTTTTACTCACGAGACCCCAAGCTTTGTATCTTAAGCTTAAGCTTAGGGTGTGTTTGATATGCCTCTGACCGGGCTGACCCTGACTCGGCTGACTCGGTCAGCCCGTTTGAAACCATGAATCGAGCCATCTGACCGAGTCAGGGTGTCTGACCCGGACCTTGAAATCAAAGAAGCTGACCGGGCTGACCCTCCCCCTTCACCCCTGCGCTGCCCCTCGGCCGAACTCCACCTGCGCGACCCCCTCCTCGGTCGCATCCCACGTTCGCGGACATGAAGACAAGCACGACCCCCTCCTCAGTTGACCCCCTCCACCTGCGCGACCCCCTCCTCGCTCGCATCCCTCGGCCGAACCCACCTGCGCAGGAGACACCCGTGAAGTAGGTGAGGAGGACGAGGGAGAAGACGGCCGAACTCCACCTGCGCCGCCGCACTGCCATTCATGTAGAAGACGATGGAGATGGAGATGGGTGGGTGGGTTGGGTAGAAGATGATAGAGATGAGGTTGGTTGGGTTGGGAAATGGCAGATATGATGGGGATGGGATGGGTGGATTGGCTTTTAACTCAATTATTATTAAAATTTCTATTCTATTTAATCCCTTTTGTCGGTGGGCACAGTGCCGGACAAAAGGGATCCTTCTCCTTCTGCTCCATCGTCTTCAAACCCCACACCGCCTTCTCCTTCTGCTCCATCGTCTTCTAACCCCAAATCATCAATCGCAATTCCACCTTCCACCCGTCATCAAAAACCCCATTTTTCGGCAAACCCGTCGCAATTCCACCTTCCACCCGTCATCAAAAACCCTATTTTTCGGCAAACCCGCGACAATAATCACCGATCATGGGTCTTGAAGCCTCAAAGACGACGCCTTTTGAGGGTCGTGAACGACAAGGTGGTCGGAATCGTGGCGGCGATGGAGGGAGGACAACCGACGATTATTACGAACGCCGAGGGGCCGGCGGCAACTCCGTCGGAGGTATCACCATCGCGTCGGTCATCACGGTGGTCGACATCGCTAAGGAAGATAACAACGGATTTACAGGTAATTCGTTTCAATCGTTTCGATACAGTATCGCATGTTCATATATGATTATATATTCATGAACGATGAAAAACGAAACTGAATTACCTGTACAAGTAGATGAAGCTCAATAACGCAACAATTATGCTTCGATTTCGAAAATTTTAGGTCAAGTGACACGATGAGTGTATATTTGTTATTGATTATCTCTCTTTTTCCCAATCTCCATCTTGAAGCTTGAATCTGCTATGAAATTGAAAGAAAAAACTGAAAAACATTCTTACAGATTGATAATAATAATAATAATAGCAGATTCAACAAATTTGTGTATTGAAAATTGAAGTTTTGAAGTTGAAATTAAAATCTGAAGGTGTGAATCAAGTGGAGGTGGGAAGGGGGAAGAACAGAGAGTGAAGGGGTAGTGGTTTTGTAGGGGGTGGGGGGTGATTAGGTGTTGAGTCAATGATTAAGGTGTAGAAATGTGGATTAGAATTCACATCAATATATGAAGCTCAATGATTAGTTTTATTAAATATTCTGGATCTTTTTTCTGTTTTCCTTTTTAAAGAATAGGATGTTAGAATTATACTATATATAATAACTTTTGGTTGGTTACTATGCGGCAGGTTAATTTGGGTTATGCTTTCATATAAACTGTGAGTTGTTTTGGGTTTTTCTTAAAGCAAGTTGTTAACTGATGCATCGGTTGTCTGATTCTTTATATCGATGATGATGACGATTCATCAATGACTTTATGGTTGGGTGCTTTGTTGTGGTGATGATAATATATGATGATGATTGCCTCATTTGAGACTTTGTTCTTTCTGATTTGTTGCAACAATGATTATGAGGGTTACCTCATCTAAGACTTTAATTTGTTGGATGAATATGTTTTGGATTTTTCTTTGATTAATGGTTTTGGATCTGTTGTGAAACACGATGATTATCGCCTTAGCTCATATAAGATTATTGGGTTCTGCCCTGTCGCCACCCGCCGTGGTCACCAGGGCGACGGTGATCTCATCGACGGGGAAACGATTGTAGAAAGAGGAAACCGACGAGTCACCGTGGAAATCGTGGTCGCAAGCGGTGCAGAGGAGGAGGTTCTCCGGTGTCAATTTTGACGCTATCGGTGTCGATTTTGTCGCTATCGGTGTTTATAAAGTCCGGTGGTAAGTTGTTGATTGATTACTTTGTTTGAGGCAAAAAGTTCAAGAAAGTTGGAGTGATTGGGGCTGTTCTTAGAACACCAGTTGAGGATGAGATTTTGGTAAGAATGTGCAATTGAACAGATTAAAGATTTGGGTTTGAGCTTGATTTGTTGAATTTTTTATTGTTTTGATCAGACATTTGAGACCCAATTTTTGGAAGAGCGGAAAGTAGACCCGAAAACAGTGGCTTCCATTATCTTGGGTGGAGGTGCAGGGACCCGACTGTTTCCTCTTACTAGCAAAAGAGCTAAACCACCTGTAAGTCAAATCTTTCAAAATATAGTGTCTGGATCATCATTTAAAACCATTATTAATAGCTATTGCTGACAGTTATTGATGTGCTTTTTAACCTAACATGTCGTGTTTGGGTCGACCCTCTAATGTGTTTGAATTAACCTGCTTAATGCTATGAGATGGATGAGATTTACTGGATTTGGTAAACATGTACATTTTTGTGGTATGTGTTTTGTGTTGTTATTGGCAGATCATTGCGGCCTTAGTGGTATCCTTAGTTTTCTGTAATGCTTTCGGTGAATTGATGGCCTGTTTGGGTTTGATTTACATCAATGCTTAATGAAATCTACTACAGGTTCTTTGGTTACTATGTTTTTTGCTTCCGATTTTAATCCGGGTTTGTGATCGGGTTTTGTCGGAATTATGTCGTGTTGTGGTCTTGCGTTTTCCAGTTTGCTTCATGATGTTATTTGGTTGCTGATGTGCTACGAACTGTGGTTTTATCACATTAACTTTACGCAAGTTTCATGTTGTTGCTTTGATTCTATTGATGAGTTCGTGCTTGTCTAAAACTTAGATCTGCAATCTATTTCCATTGGGATTGGATGTTGTTTTTGGTTTGTCGATTATGATTGTGAACAAGTGTAATATTAGTTAGCAAGTAGGAAAATTTGACCTTGTAAGAAATAGTTATGATCTTTATTGGATGCTGAAGAGGTGATTCAGTTTAGTGGTATACCTCTTGAATGCACTTTGTATGGTCTGGTATGGTGGTGTCGTATAGAGGAAATGTGCATATGTCACTGGACCCATGACTCACTTTGAATTTATACTCGATGCTTGTGTTGATATTTATTTGTCTTTATAAAATAAACTGGGAATGTTATAAATATATAGACGTCAAGCACAACTTGTAGAAAGATATGCTGTTAGGTAAGTTTTTACAAAGCCCTGTTCTTCATACAGGGTAACAGGCTATTCAAAGAAGGAAAATTTGCACTTGCAAAAGCAAAATATGAGAAGGTACAAACTCTGGACCATAGTTGCATTATAAATCTATATTTTTGAATTTGGGAGCATATTATATAAATATGAAAGCATGGTTTTATTAAGGTCCAATGGTTGGCTGTAATATGATCTAATTATGCATTTTGTTGCAGCTTCTACGTGAATTCAATCATGTCAATCCTCAAGATGACGAAGAAGGAAAAGAGTTTGCAAATACACGAGTATGATGCTTCACTATTTCTTACAAGTTTACATGAGTAACTTATATATTTTTATACAATTTAATTTATCAAGATATATTATTTGTTCCAAGGGCTATTTATCAACTTAACTGACACTAATGTTTTAACTTTTTTTCGGTGCAAAAGAATCTGTTGAATCTGAATGTGGCTGCATGCTACCTGAAGATGGGGGATTGTCGGAAGTCAATCGAGACATGTAACAAAGTAAGTTCCTTTAATTCAAAATCTGTTTTTTTTTCCCAACAATCAGAAAATTTTAGTTGTTGACATTAATGGACAGTAATCGAAGAACCTGCACAATTGTCTTTTTCCCTTTGTGTAGGTGTTAGATGCTAATCCTGTTCATGTTAAAGCACTTTATCGAAGAGGAATGGCTTACATGGAGGTTGGTGATTTTGACGAAGCAAGAGCGGATTTCAACAAGGTGTTTTTTTAAATTTAGTCGATTTGGTTCAAAGCAAATGTTTGATGAACTTCTGTTTTGATCAATTTTTTTTTTAATAATAGATGATGACCATAGACAAATCATTGGAGGCCAATGCAAAAGCAGCTCTTCTTAAATTGAAGCAGACCAAGCAGGTTAGCTAATATAATATCTAAAATATATACTCCATCTATTGAGTAAAAAATTGCAATAATTGAATGGGGGTAGTGGCAAGATGGACGGGTTGGGTAGGGTGTTCACTGTTTGGTTTTCTCTATCTTGTCAAAAGTTGCTAATCATGAGTTGGAGAATGCAAATCAAACTTGCTGGACTGCTCAGTTTTGGTGTTTGATGGTTTGGTTTTGTCTGTTTGAAGTTTGAACTGACCTTTTTATATTGTTTACAAATCATTCGGTTTGTTAAAAAAATTAACATAAAAAAGATGTTTGATAATTATAATACATATACATAATTTCACATTTCAAAAGTGAAATAGAACTTGATTTATGGCCAAATAATACAAAAGATGGAATAAATGTACTCCATGGCAGGTATGCAAGCCAATTCTTTTGTTTTATTCTTATAAAGGTGACAGTCAAGCAGTTTTAACCCATTACTTATGAGTGTTGAGTCGGGTTGTGTTTGATCTAAATGGGTCGGGCAATGATGATATTCAAAAAATGGTTTCCGTTTGCTTTGGCGTGGCTATCGTTTATGGTTAGCAACCATAACTGAAATCCGGTTCTGACCCCCGTTCATCACACGCGCAACGCGCGTGGGGGAAAAACACTAGTTATTATTATTATTATTATTATTATTATTATTATTATTATTATTATTATTATTATTTATTATATTATTATTATTATTATTATTATTATTATTATTATTATTATTATTATTATTATTATTATTATTATTATTTATCATTTCACACTCAATTAGCAGAGAAATTTAACAGAGAAATTTAATAGAAGTGTACATAGTGGTTATTTTTTTCATTCAGCAGAGTCAGTCAGATACATAATCAAACAACCAAGTTTCAGTCAGATGCAGACTCAGTCAGAACTTCTTACTGGGTCAGCTTCTGACTCAGTCAGATCTTACTCAGTCAGCACAATCAAACAGCCCCTTAGTGGGTTGTACTTACTTTTGGGGTTTTTTAATCTTTAATCTTTTTTATTTTTTATTTTTTATTTTTTATTTTTAACCTCAATACATTTACATTTTTTACAATGTAACCCTTATGAATTTTTTTTTCAACTTTATCCCCTATACTTTTCATATTTTACAAGTTTCTCATTTGATTTTTCGGTCTAAATTTTACGAGTTAACATTCTGCAACGTGCGCATGTGGTTTTAGGTTTACGCTTATTTTTCCCCTTTAACGACTCATCACAACACGCGAATCCTAGATCAACTTAGTTATTTTTTTAATGTTTTATGTTTCACGTGCGTGGTTCAATGTTTTTAATTTTTTATGTCTACTTTCCGTTCGGATTTTATATTTTTCGTTTTATTTCTTTTTTAATATGAATTTTTCCAGTGTTGTTGGTCGCTAACGGTAGTATGAAATTGTTGCTACTTGACATGATTTTACGCCTCCGTCACAACGCGGGGGCTTAATACTGTTTTTTTTTTACAAAAACCATATTAGCTTCAACAAAAGAGAGTTTGGGCCTCAAAGCGATTTGAAGGACATCTTTGTTTCAAGAAAGAGGAAAGACTTGTCACCACATATTCCTCCCAGACCCTGCTATTCAGCGGGATACACTGGGTATGTTTGTTTGCTTTGTTTCAAGAAAGGTTTGCCAAAATGCCCAATGATATGACATGAGCACAATGTTCGACATAGTAGATCCAAATTATAGAGTGGGTTTCGTATAAGCATTGTCGTGTTCGTATGAGCATGGCTGAGTCCTTCTAGGTGGCGCATGAACGTGCCTATTCAGATTCACGAATAATAAGTCAGGTGGTTTAAAATGATTTTCACATCAAAACTGTTTCTCTCTCTCAAATGTTAAATTTCAACGAAGCTTAGACTCGTTATCTAGACCAGAAATAATTTAGCTGAGAGATGACCTTAAGGTATACTATTGCTGATCCGAAGTTTAAATAATCATGATATGAGAACTAAGTAAAAAATTGGGCAATGGTCATTATTACGTGATTAAGGTATTGATAGCTATACAAGAGTATGGAAACACAACCGTCCTCAAGAATCCTTGACATTTTTTTGGGTTCTGACGTGAGATAAAATTAGACCCATGTAGTATAAGGTCAATAAACCGTATATAAAAAATTTATAATACAACAATAATTGTTACACCAATAAACAAAAGTATTATAGTTAAATAATCTAATTACTTACTTGAATTATAAGGCTCTCCTAACATTTTTAGAATCGATTTAGATTGAGTAAATGATAATACACTAAACTAATTAAAATGTGAATGGACTCTAAAATTTAATAAACTAAAATAAGTAAATTGTCTTTGGAATTGTTAATGGACTACAGGTTTTTATTTTTAAGTATATACATATGTAAAATAATTTTTTTTTAAAATTTTTTTTGAGCCTTTAAGAAGATCAGTCCCTAGGCGGACATCATCCCGCCCTCCATCAGGGCTCCCACTGTAAGAAAATACTGGTTTACACAAGGAGATGATCATAAACATCTTATTAAAAAGAAAGTATGGCCATTCAGAAAAGATTAGTTAAAAATGCCGAGAACGCGAGATACACTTGATTTAAAATTGACAAAGTCTTATACTATGACAAAGTCTTATACTTTACATAGTAGACATTTAAACAGTATACATTATTATAATGGTACCATTATATTTACTGCGGGTGGCCTAGGGGTCTCATTGGTGGTGGTCGCTAAGGCAGGGGCCTTAGCGGTTAAATGTTAGACTAGGTATGGTATGTTCCAATAATCAATATACGTAAAATCGAGGCATGGAAATGCATAACGTTCTTTTATGTTATGTAAATGAGCTCAATCATACTAATTGTTGTAGATTTCTTTTGTTAAGTTTGTGTCAACCGATCCCTTGTAATCTCCTGCAATGTTTTCAGAACCGGATCGGACGTCGAACCGGACGCCTTACTGGTTTGGTGGTCGGACCGGTCGGACCGGTCGGACCGGATGGACCGGATTTAACTATATTTTAATTATATTTATATATGTAATTAAATATAAGTAATTTATATATGATTTATACATATATTTTATAGTTATATATAAAACTTAACTATATTTGTATATCCTACGTACTAATTTATGGTTTAACACCCCGTTTTTACCCACTAAAATTAAAAAAAAAAATACTGAAAACCGGTCGGAACCGAGCCGGTTCGCCGGTCCAACCGCCGGTTCGGTTCGGACCGGCCGGTTCAAAGCCACAAAAACGAACCATAGTGGATCGGATCGGCCAGGTCCCCGATTCGCGGTCCGACAGGTCAGACCGGCCGGTCCGATCCGAGCGTGAAAACAATGATCTCCTGTCCTAAGTGGAGTGTAAAACATTTAAACTTTGAGAGTAACTAAGTAGAAATTAGGTTTGCTAACTAACTTGTGATATCAGATTACAAATGCTAATAGTTGTACTACGTCTTTACACTAAACACTGTTTATGGGAGCAAATTGAAAGACGTCTAATCTAATAAAAACGATCATTTTTTTACAATGACAGCATACGGTAAAAATTTTTGACTGTTTCAAAGTATAAACAATAAATATTAATACTATACGAACTAACAAACTTATAATTTATTTATACTTTAAGAATGCTGTCCTTGTATCAATTGTTAAATTAAATTAGTTTGTTTGATAATTAAAACAGAAAAACAACAAAAACTAAAATTTGAAAAGTAACTGTTTATACATGCCTTTTTACATACTATAGAAACATATGATTTCTTTTAACTAACAACAAAAACAACTCTTTATTTTATATTTTTTAAACAACAATCATTAAATTCTTTTAAATAAATACATCACAACTTGTACACCCGACAAGATTTAGGATCTGTTTAATATGATGTAATAAAATGAACGAATGAATAAAATAAATAAGTTAATGAAATGGATGGAAGATTGAAATAAATCATTATATTTCATTGTCCTATTTAATTGCCTTTTAATAATGAAATGAATCATTATTTTGTATTGTTTGTTATGTAAAAAATGATAAATAAATAAAATGTAAAAGTGATTATGGTAGTAATGGCGGGTGGTGGTTCCTGATGGTGACGGCAGGTGATGGAGGGGGTTATGGTGTTTGTGATGGCTGGTGGTAATTGGTGGTGTGGCCGATAGTGGTGGTGCATGGCGGTGATCGGTGGTGGTGGTAGCCGGTGTTGATGGTGGTGGTGGCCGGTGTCAATGGTGGTGGTCGTCGGTGTCGATGGTGGTGGTGGCCAGTGGTGATTGGTGGTAGTGGTGGTGGCCGGTGGCTCTCGATCTTGGTGGCCGATGGTGATAGTGGTGGTGGCCTGGGCAGTGACTGGTGGTGATGGTGGCGGTTGTTGGTGCTGTTGGCGGCGGCGGTGGTTGGTGGGGGTGGACAGTGATGGCGGTGGGCGGTGGTGATTGGTGATGCTGGTGGCGGCTGATGGCTCTCGATCTTGGTAGCCGGTGGTGATGGTGGTGGTGGCTGGTGGTGATTGGTGGTGGTGGTGGTGGCGGCCGGTGGTTGGTGGTGATGCCCGGTGGTGGTTGATGATGGTGAGTGGGTGTGATGGTGACTAAGAATAAAAGAATAAATAGAATAAAAAAATAGGACGGATGGAATGGATTTGATGTGATCAGGAAATATGATTACTTATGTAATTATTCATTTATTTTCTTTGCCAACCAAATATGTTACAATTCATTCACCATCAATTGTTGATTCCATTCCGCCTTTTATTCCTAAAAACAAAACGCTACTTTAAACTTCCAAATTTTTAATCGCAAAACACACCACTAGATAGTTAAAACATCATCCTATTTCATCGGAGACCCTTGGAGAGTTGGGAGGCACATTGCCTTTGTAAATTGTAATGTGATATTTTATTTAGGGTTTCCCCCCAAAAATACACAAAAAACACGCCCTCACAATTATTTTATTCAATTTAAACCAGTGCCCCTCATTTCGTTTTATAAACCGAAGCAGATAGCATTACTTCATTATTTCTACATCAAAAACCCTTGAAATTCGAGCTCCGGTGATTCCGATGGGGCGGAGCAACACGACGGCGGTGGCGGTGCTATTGTGCGCCACATTAGCGGTGATGGTGCCGGAGGCCTCCGGCAAGCGGTACATGGTCGGAGGAAACATGGGCTGGAGTTCCAACGTTAATTACACTCTCTGGGCCCGTAATCATACATTCTACTTTGGAGATTGGCTCTGTAAGTATTAAGTATTTCTCTTAGATCTACGATTTTTTGTTCAATAATTGTTGTGTTTGTGGATGTGGAATCGTGATTATGTGTTTGTTTCTGTTGATTTGAAGCTCAATAGTGCTAGATGTTCATGAATGTTGATTCTTGTTAGGTAAATTGAATTTTAACAATGCAAACTATTACTCATAATCACAGCTTTCATTTTTGTTACCAACGGTCTAATTAACCTAATTATTAAATATTTAAGCTTGATTTGTACTAGATTACGCTCACAATAATGATTATGAACGAAATGAAAAAAAAACATACAAATTTAATCGAGCTTAAAATAAAAGAAATGTTGAGAATCTACTAAGTTAATTAGGTTTAGGCATGTAAAATGGTGCTTCTTGTGGTGAGGGTGCACTAATGGTGGTGTACTATCATAAGTAGATTAGATTGTTGTTAAAAATATATGTTTAGGCATTACCCTTTAATCGGAAGTTATATATAATTCCCCCTTTTAAAAACCCTTAATTACGTATTTCACTAATCCATATATATTACATATTTATCTATTTTTCTTATAAATAACTTTTTAGATAACTATTTACCCTTATTTTTATTAGGGAATATTTACTATCATAAGTAGATTAGATTGTTGTTAAAAATATATGTTTAGGCATTACCCTTTAATCGGAAGTTATATATAATTCCCCCTTTTAAAAACCCTTAATTACGTATTTCACTAATCCATATATATTACATATTTATCTATTTTTCTTATAAATAACTTTTTAGATAACTATTTACCCTTATTTTTATTAGGGAATATTTACATAATGAAAACTTTGGCAATTATTGTTTGTATTCGAATGTGTAATTTTGATTTTCGGTGATTATTGTTTTGAAATAAAATTTTAAACTTTTGTATTTTAAAGATGTGATTTTGTTATTTTTATTGGCATGAATTAGAGGAAATATATAATTAATGTTCTTAAAAAAGAAAAAATATAAAAAACTCCTAGTAAAACTAAGGGTAATATAATCATTCAACTGTTGGTGATTATTATTTTGAAATAAAATTTCTATTGTTTTATAACTTACTGGAAAATATATTTATTTATATGTATTGTGTTAGTGATCGCTTTAAAGTTCAACACAAACTAAGATTTTGAAGAAAAAAGTTTCAAACCGATTGACTATTGGACCTACTAAATCCAATTATTTTGTAATCCTTTAAAACCATAGTTAGCGGTATTGTCTAGAATTTTTAACCGAACCAACTTAACAGGACCGTAAACACCTCTAGAGAAATTGAGAACATATATATCAGCAACATATGTTGTCAAGATTGTGCATTTGTGTTACATCTTAAACTCGAAACATTTTCGGGTCTTAACACTAGTTTCTCTCCTTGCAGTTTTCGTGTATGACCGAAACCAATACGACATCCTGGAAGTGAACAAGACCAACTACAAGACCTGCAATGCTGAGCATCCTGTTCACAATTACACAACAGGAGCCGGACGAGACGTGGTGGAACTCAATGTCACACATGACCGCTACTTCATCAGTAGCAAAGGGTCCTGCTATGGTGGCATGAGGCTGCACGTACACCTCTCTCCGCTACCACCCTCACCACGAGCCGCCCCTTCTAAGAGCCACTCTTCAACATTCACCGTCCTCAGGAGCCACTTCGTAATCCCTGCTATCGTTTCCATTGCCGCGATATGGGACTCGCTGTTACTCCATGTGTGATGCAGAATTCAAATTGATGGCATTTGGGGTTTCTTTTAGTGAATTTGAAGTGTGTGTTAGAATTTTTTTGTGTTTATTATTGAAGTGTGACTAAAAGATTCAAAATTGTTTAATGCGTTTGATTGTGTTGGGTGGATGAATGTGATTGAACATTGATTTTATTGGATTATTTTTTTTTGTCTCTGCGTGACTTGGTGTGTTATGTTCTGTTTTTTTACTCTTTCCACATGGTAGTCCTGTGGTCATTGCAACATGTACGGTATTCTCAGTCTACTTCAGTCTTATTATTCTTTAGTTATATAAGTATTCAATAAATTAAATCTCACACATGTTATTTTATAAAGGTTATCAAGTCTACTTATATTTTGTTATACTTCAGTGAGCGTGACTAAAAATTACTATCAGGTAGGGGTCACGTAGGTACTAGGTAGTATATGTATTTGTACTTATAGTCACTAAACATGCATTATTAAGGTTGTAAACGAACTGAAGTTCATGAACCGTTTGGTAAAAAGATTGTTTAGTAAATGAGCTTGTTAGAAATTATATATATATATATTATATATATATAAAAGTTATAAGTGAATGAAGAACTCAATGGTTATATAAAATTTAGAGTTGTAAGAATTATCCCACATTGGTGATGGGATAAAACATAAGTTCCATTGTCCCACATTGGTGGTGGGGTGGAACATGAGATGCATTGTCTTACTTAAGTGAAGTAATAAACCATGAGTTAGATTGTCCCACATTGGTGGAATGGTAAACTATGAGGTGCCTTATAAGCAAATATTTTCTACACTTGGGTATCCTCCTAGTACATCTATCTAGGCCCGAATGGGCTTGTGGCGTATTGTGGCGTATTGTGGCGTATTGTGGCGTATTGTGGCGTATTGTGGCGTATTGTGGCGTATTGTGGCGTATTGTGGCGTATTGTGGCGTATTGTGGCGTATTGTGGCGTATTGTGGCGTATTGTGGCGTATTGTGGCGTATTGTGGCGTATTGTGGCGTATTGTGGCGTATTGTGGCGTATTGTGGCGTATTGTGGCGTATTGTGGCGTATTGTGGCGTATTGTGGCGTATGATGGCGTATGATGGCGTATTGATGGCGTATTGATGGCGTATTGATGGCGTATTGATGGCGTATTGATGGCGTATTGATGGCGTATTGATGGCGTATTGATGGCGTATTGATGGCGTATTGATGGCGTATTGATGGCGTATTGATGGCGTATTGATGGCGTATTGATGGCGTATTGATGGCGTATTGATGGCGTATTGATGGCGTATTGATGGCGTATTGATGGCGTATTGATGGCGTATTGATGGCGTATTGATGGCGTATTGATGGCGTATTGATGGCGTATTGATGGCGTATTGATGGCGTATTGATGGCGTATTGATGGCGTATTGATGGCGTATTGATGGCGTATTGATGGCGTATTGATGGCGCACTCTCGCCGTCCGAGCCCGAGCCCGTGGGCGCTTGAGAGCCGCCTTTATGTTTTTGACATGAGCTAACATGGCTTCACACTTCGGGGTCAAATGGCTGATCACACTTTGGAAGAGACAGCATGGCTTCACACTTCGGGGTCAAATGGCTGATCACACTTCGGAAGAGACAGCATGGCTTCACACTTCGGGGTCAAATGGCTGATCACACTTCGGAAGAGACAGGGTCAAACAGGTTGGGTGCAGCATGAATAGGGTGCTGGCTGACTCATGCATGGGCCTGCATGAATATACAACTCTAGGGTGGTGGCCAGAGTTATGCTATAAATAGCTGCACATTTGCAGCCTGAATGCACACCAAGAAAAACTCACAGCAGCAGTACATTAGCTTCAGAACTTGCTCCTGCTCCTGCTTCGGTTCTGATCTTTGCATCTTGTTGATAAAATTCTACGCTTATATCTCTTCCTTAAGATTGCGTACAGGTATCATTTTCAGGTTGTGGTTAACTTCGGCAGTGCAATCTGCTACGGCTATTGTACCCTGGGAGACAGACGGGTTTCTTGTGTGTGTCACCCGAAATCTGTTTTAAGGGAAGCGTAAAATACGTGCCTTAGCCAAATTCTTATCAGTTTATTTGTATCACTTATGTAACTCGAATCACATGTAATAAATATTACTGTTCTTATATGTATAAAGGAAAACAAATTTATACAACAAACTTAAAACAGATTATACATATTCGAGTTACATTACAGTTTGGTATAACTAAAATATAAAACTCTTACGTAGAGTTTGTTATTTAACTCTAAGACTTAATTTCTTTCTTTACGTTTGCATACAGATAGAGTTGAAAGATGTCAACTGTACCTACGGTTTCAAGTTCCACTGTTGGATCTCTTACGTCTTCTGTAATGGGACCATTGGTTGGTGCCCAGTCAGCCCAAACTATGGCTAATCATGCTGAGAAGCCTGAAAAGTTCTCGGGTTTGAACTTTAAAAGATGGCAACAGAAGATGTTGTTCTATTTAACTACCCTTCACCTTGCGAGGTATTTGACGGAGTCACCTCCTACTGCGGAGGAGACAAATACTGAAACTGTTACTGCTATTCAAGCATGGAAACATTCTGAATACTTGTGTCGTAACTATGTGTTAAACGGCCTTGCGGATATGTTGTATAATGTATACTGCAAGATACCAACTGCCAAGGAATTGTGGGAATCCTTGGAACGCAAGTATAAGACTGAGGATGCTGGAACAAAGAAATTTATTGTGACCCGATTTTTGGATTACAAGATGGTTGACTCTAAGACTGTGATAAGTCAAGTCCAAGAGTTACAAGTAATTATAAGCGATCTTCTATCTGAAGGAATGACTCTTAGTGAGACATTTCAGGTGGCTGCGATAATTGAGAAGCTACCTCCAAGTTGGATGGACTTCAAAAATTATCTAAAGCATAAACGAAAGGAGATGTCTATGGAAGACTTAATAGTTCGTTTACGTATTGAAGAAGATAATCGAGTTGCACATAACGGAAGTATTTCTGAAAATCAAGTGAAAGACCTCACTAAAGCTTTGAATAAGGCTAATTTGGTTGAACACGGTCAATTGTCTAAACCAAATAAATTTAATAAGGGCAATAAAGGGAAAGGAAAGGGTAAGATGAACAATAAGGGAGGAAACCTTGGTCCAAAAGGTGGGATTAAAAAGAAGGTGACTACCTTCAAAGGTAAGTGCTATAACTGTGGTGAATATGGTCATCGAGCTGATCAGTGTAAGGCACCAAAGCGTGAGCGTGCGCAGGTGGTGGAAGAAAATAACATGCCTTTAGTGGCAATGATTACAGAATTTTCTGCCTTTATCACTGAAGCTAATATGATCGGAGATAACCCTGGATGGTATGTCGATACCGGGGCTACTCGTCATGTATGTGGTGACAAAACCATGTTTAGTACTTACAAAGAAGCTACGGGTAAGCTTTACATGGGAAACGAAGCCACAGCCGACATCAAGGGTGAAGGCGATGTGATCTTGAAGTTTACTTCGGGGAAGGAACTTACTTTGAGCAACACTTTGTATGTTCCCGAGATACGAAAGAATCTGATTTCGGGTTGGTTGCTTAATAAGTTTGGGTTTCGTGTTGTGATTGAGTCTGATATGGTCGTGTTGACCAAAAAGGGTGTGTTTGTTAGAAAGGGCTATGCCCATAATTCTATGTTTAAAATGTCTGTATCTGTTGTTAAAAATAACATGAATAAAAATGCAACGACTTCTACTTACATGCTTGAGTATAATGATTCAAATATTTGGCATAGTAGATTAGGTCACGTAAATTATAATTCAATTCGTCGTTTGATTAAATTAAAGCACATTCCAACATTCCAAATTGACTTGAAATCAAAATGCAACACGTGTGTTGAAGCCAAACAAACGAAATCTTCGTTTAAATCGGTTGAAAGGAAAACCGAACCTCTTGATTTAATTCACACTGATGTGTGTGATTTAAAATCGGTTCCTACTAGAGGTGGAAACAAGTACTTTATCACATTCATTGATGACAGTACTAGATATTGCTATGTATACTTACTTAAGAGTAAGGATGAAGCAATAGACAAGTTTGTCTTGTATAAAAATGAGGTTGAGAATCAACTAAATAAAAAGATAAAAATTTTAAGGAGTGATAGAGGAGGTGAATATGTTTCACCATTTGCGGATATGTGTGCGAAAAGTGGAATTATCCACGAATATACTGCTCCTTATTCTCCTCAATCAAATGGCATCGCTGAACGGAAAAACCGCACATTAAAAGAAATGATGAACGCCATGCTGATAAGTTCTGCCTTAGGCCAGGAAATGTGGGGAGAAGCTGTATTGTCAGCTTCTTATCTTTTAAATAAGATACCCTTTAAGAAAAAGGACGTAACTCCTTATCAATTATGGACGGGAAGAACACCGTCTTACAAATACTTGAAAGTGTGGGGATGTTTAGCCAAAGTGGTAATACCTCCACCAAAGGTTCAAAGAATAGGACCAAAAACTGTGGATTGTGTATTCATAGGTTATGCCCAGAATAGTAGCGCTTATCGGTTTCTTGTTTTCAAGTCTGAGAATCCAGAAATACAAAAGAATACTATAATTGAATCAAGGAATGCTTCATTCTTTGAATATGTGTTTCCATGCTTGGAAAAACAACATAAAAGATCATCACCATTTGATGAGATTGTTCAAGATAAGTTTCTGAAACAATCAGATGATGATGAGGTAGAGCTGAGAATAAGTAAAAGGCCAAGAATTGAGAAATCTTTTGGGCCTGATTTTCTTACTTATATGATTGAGGGTGAGCCCCAAACATATCAAGAAGCTATCACCTCTACAGAAGGACCTCAATGGAAAGAAGCTATTAAAAGTGAAATTGATTCTATCCTGCAGAATCATACTTGGGAACTAGTAGATCTTCCACGAGGTTGTAAACCACTTGGATATCGCTGGATATTCAAGAGAAAAATGAAGTCAGATGGTACCATTGACAAATACAAGGCAAGGTTAGTGATCAAAGGGTATAGACAAAAAGAAGGTCTAGACTATTTTGACACTTACTCGCCTGTAACAAGAATAACCTCTGTTAGGTTGGTGCTTGCAATAACGGCATTGAGAAATTTAGAAGTACATCAAATGGATGTAAAAACCGCGTTTCTAAATGGAGATTTAGAAGAAGAGATTTATATGGAGCAACCTGAGGGTTTCTCTATTCCTGGCCAGGAAGGTAAAGTTTGCAAACTTGTGAAATCTCTATATGGATTGAAGCAAGCTCCAAAACAATGGCACCAAAAGTTTGACAATGTCATACTTGAAAATGGCTTCAAATTTAATGAATGCGACAAGTGTTGTTATGTGAAAGACACACAAAGTGGTTATGTGATCTTATGTCTTTATGTAGATGACATACTTATTGTTGGAAGTAATGATAAGATGATAAGATCTACAAAAGACATGTTGAAAGCGAGATTTGACATGAAAGACATGGGTTTGGCTGATGTAATTCTTGGTATGAAAATCATTAGAACTCAAACTGGTCTTGTTTTAAGTCAATCTCATTATGTGGACAAGATCCTTGAGAAGTTTAGTAAAGATGACACGAGTGTCTCCCAAACTCCTATTGATACTTCTCACCATCTATCAAAGAACAGAGGTGAAGGGGTTAATCAGTTGGAGTACTCAAGGGTCATTGGCAGTCTAATGTATCTGATGACATGTACCAGACCTGATCTAGCTTATGCTGTAAGTAGATTAAGTAGGTACACTAGCAATCCAAGTTTTGAACATTGGAAAAGCATGACACGGTTATTAAGATACGTGAGATACACACGTAGTTATGGATTGCACTATGGCCATGATCCAGCTGTTGTTGAAGGATACAGTGATGCAAATTGGATATCTGATATTAAAGATTCAAAATCCACGAGTGGATATGTTTTTACCCTTGGTGGGGCTGCTATATCATGGAAGTCATCTAAACAAACTGTTATAGCTAGATCCACTATGGAATCTGAATTCATAGCATTAGACAAAGCTGGAGAAGAAGCTGAGTGGCTGCGTCATTTCTTGGAATATGTTCCAAGATGGCCAAAGCCTGTGACAGCCATTTGTATACATTGTGATTGCCAGTCGGCAATTGGAAGAGCTCAAAGTGCAATGTATAATGGCAAATCAAGACATATACGTCGCAGGCATAATACGATACGACAACTACTCTCAACAGGAGTTATCACAATTGACTATGTGAAGTCAAAGGATAACATTGCGGATCCGCTTACGAAAGGTTTAAGCAGAGAGTTAGTATATAAGTCGTCCAAAGGAATGGGACTAAAGCCCATGGAATAATTGTATGAAGGAAAACCTATCCTAGTTGACTGGAGATCCCATGAACTAGGATCAATAGGACAACCTAATTATGCAAATTGTGGTCACTGTGGGGAGGATTCCCTAAATTATTAAAGGGAGTTGAATACTTCCTAGTCCATTCCTATATTAGATAGTGACAAAGTAGGATAAGCTCATAGCTTTTAATGATTTCGTGAAAATCACCTATGCGAAGAGAGAAGTGGGGTCGCTTCGAATAGAATTGTTGGGTGCGCAATTCTTAGAGCTCTCGCAGAACCAGGTTAGTGTTCCATGACCATAACGGACACAACTATGAGAAGTTAACCAAACTAGGGAAAGTATTGTGTGAAGTGTAATAATGTCTACGTAAAGGGTAATTGGTTCAAAGACACCGAATCTACCAATTACTAGGAGACCAAGTACACTTTACAAAGGAAAGTTCAAAGGTCACACCTACTATTCCTGCAATACTTGACTGTTGGAAATGTTATTTGAAATATATATATTGAGTCTCATTCATGTGGGGAATTGTTAGAAATTATATATATATATATTATATATATATAAAAGTTATAAGTGAATGAAGAACTCAATGGTTATATAAAATTTAGAGTTGTAAGAATTATCCCACATTGGTGATGGGATAAAACATAAGTTCCATTGTCCCACATTGGTGGTGGGGTGGAACATGAGATGCATTGTCTTACTTAAGTGAAGTAATAAACCATGAGTTAGATTGTCCCACATTGGTGGAATGGTAAACTATGAGGTGCCTTATAAGCAAATATTTTCTACACTTGGGTATCCTCCTAGTACATCTATCTAGGCTCGGATGGCCCTCGCCGTCCGAGCCCGAGCCCGAGCCCGAGCCCGTGCCCGTGCCCGTGCCCGTGCCCGTGGGCGTGGGCGAATGGGCGTTTGTGGCGTATTGATGGCACACTTCGCACGCTCGCATCGCCGCGAGCCGCTTGAGAGCCGCCTTTATGTTTTTGACATGAGCTAACATGGCTTCACACTTCGGGGTCAAATGGCTGATCACACTTTGGAAGAGACAGCATGGCTTCACACTTCAGGGTCAAATGGCTGATCACACTTCGGAAGAGACAGCATGGCTTCACACTTCGGGGTCAAATGGCTGATCACACTTCGGAAGAGACAGGGTCAAACAGGTTGGGTGCAGCATGAGTAGGGTGCTGGCTGACTCATGCATGGGCCTGCATGAATATACAACTCTAGGGTGGTGGCCAGAGTTATGCTATAAATAGCTGCACATTTGCAGCCTGAATGCACACCAAGAAAAACTCACAGCAGCAGTACATTAGCTTCAGAACTTGCTCCTGCTCCTGCTTCGGTTCTGATCTTTGCATCTTGTTGATAAAATTCTACGCTTATATCTCTTCCTTAAGATTGCGTACAGGTATCATTTTCAGGTTGTGGTTAACTTCGGCAGTGCAATCTGCTACGGCTATTGTACCCTGGGAGACAGACGGGTTTCTTGTGTGTGTCACCCGAAATCTGTTTTAAGGGAAGCGTATAAAATACGTGCCTTAGCCAAATTCTTATCAGTTTATTTGTATCACTTATGTAACTCGAATCACATGTAATAAATATTACTGTTCTTATATGTATAAAGGAAAACAAATTTATACAACAAACTTAAAACAGATTATACATATTCGAGTTACATTACAGTTTGGTATAACTAAAATATAAAACTCTTACGTAGAGTTTGTTATTTAACTCTAAGACTTAATTTCTTTCTTTACGTTTGCATACAGATAGAGTTGAAAGATGTCAACTGTACCTACGGTTTCAAGTTCCACTGTTGGATCTCTTACGTCTTCTGTAATGGGACCATTGGTTGGTGCCCAGTCAGCCCAAACTATGGCTAATCATGCTGAGAAGCCTGAAAAGTTCTCGGGTTTGAACTTTAAAAGATGGCAACAGAAGATGTTGTTCTATTTAACTACCCTTCACCTTGCGAGGTATTTGACGGAGTCACCTCCTACTGCGGAGGAGACAAATACTGAAACTGTTACTGCTATTCAAGCATGGAAACATTCTGAATACTTGTGTCGTAACTATGTGTTAAACGGCCTTGCGGATATGTTGTATAATGTATACTGCAAGATACCAACTGCCAAGGAATTGTGGGAATCCTTGGAACGCAAGTATAAGACTGAGGATGCTGGAACAAAGAAATTTATTGTGACCCGATTTTTGGATTACAAGATGGTTGACTCTAAGACTGTGATAAGTCAAGTCCAAGAGTTACAAGTAACTATAAGCGATCTTCTATCTGAAGGAATGACTCTTAGTGAGACATTTCAGGTGGCTGCGATAATTGAGAAGCTACCTCCAAGTTGGATGGACTTCAAAAATTATCTAAAGCATAAACGAAAGGAGATGTCTATGGAAGACTTAATAGTTCGTTTACGTATTGAAGAAGATAATCGAGTTGCACATAACGGAAGTATTTCTGAAAATCAAGTGAAAGACCTCACTAAAGCTTTGAATAAGGCTAATTTGATTGAACACGGTCAATTGTCTAAACCAAATAAATTTAATAAGGGCAATAAAGGGAAAGGAAAGGGTAAGATGAACAATAAGGGAGGAAACCTTGGTCCAAAAGGTGGGATTAAAAAGAAGGTGACTACCTTCAAAGGTAAGTGCTATAACTGTGGTGAATATGGTCATCGAGCTGATCAGTGTAAGGCACCAAAGCGTGAGCGTGCGCAGGTGGTGGAAGAAAATAACATGCCTTTAGTGGCAATGATTACAGAATTTTCTGCCTTTATCACTGAAGCTAATATGATCGGAGATAACCCTGGATGGTATGTCGATACCGGGGCTACTCGTCATGTATGTGGTGACAAACCATGTTTAGTACTTACAAAGAAGCTACGGGTAAGCTTT
This sequence comes from Flaveria linearis, assembly GCA_024085815.1. NCBI lineage: Eukaryota > Viridiplantae > Streptophyta > Magnoliopsida > Asterales > Asteraceae > Flaveria > Flaveria linearis. The sequence goes on along the minus strand of JABSNV010001127.1, from coordinate 50,212 downwards.
ACATGGGAAACGAAGCCACAGCCGACATCAAGGGTGAAGGCGATGTGATCTTGAAGTTTACTTCGGGGAAGGAACTTACTTTGAGCAACACTTTGTATGTTCCCGAGATACGAAAGAATCTGATTTCGGGTTGGTTGCTTAATAAGTTTGGGTTTCGTGTTGTGATTGAGTCTGATATGGTCGTGTTGACCAAAAAGGGTGTGTTTGTTGGAAAGGGCTATGCCCATAATTCTATGTTTAAAATATCTGTATCTGTTGTTAAAAATAACATGAATAAAAATGCAACGACTTCTACTTACATGCTTGAGTATAATGATTCAAATATTTGGCATAGTAGATTAGGTCACGTAAATTATAATTCAATTCGTCGTTTGATTAAATTAAAGCACATTCCAACATTCCAAATTGACTTGAAATCAAAATGCAACACGTGTGTTGAAGCCAAACAAACGAAATCTTCGTTTAAATCGGTTGAAAGGAAAACCGAACCTCTTGATTTAATTCACACTGATGTGTGTGATTTAAAATCGGTTCCTACTAGAGGTGGAAACAAGTACTTTATCACATTCATTGATGACAGTACTAGATATTGCTATGTATACTTACTTAAGAGTAAGGATGAAGCAATAGACAAGTTTGTCTTGTATAAAAATGAGGTTGAGAATCAACTAAATAAAAAGATAAAAATTTTAAGGAGTGATAGAGGAGGTGAATATGTTTCACCATTTGCGGATATGTGTGCGAAAAGTGGAATTATCCACGAATATACTGCTCCTTATTCTCCTCAATCAAATGGCATCGCTGAACGGAAAAACCGCACATTAAAAGAAATGATGAACGCCATGCTGATAAGTTCTGCCTTAGGCCAGGAAATGTGGGGAGAAGCTGTATTGTCAGCTTCTTATCTTTTAAATAAGATACCCTTTAAGAAAAAGGACGTAACTCCTTATCAATTATGGACGGGAAGAACACCGTCTTACAAATACTTGAAAGTGTGGGGATGTTTAGCCAAAGTGGTAATACCTCCACCAAAGGTTCAAAGAATAGGACCAAAAACTGTGGATTGTGTATTCATAGGTTATGCCCAGAATAGTAGCGCTTATCGGTTTCTTGTTTTCAAGTCTGAGAATCCAGAAATACAAAAGAATACTATAATTGAATCAAGGAATGCTTCATTCTTTGAATATGTGTTTCCATGCTTGGAAAAACAACATAAAAGATCATCACCATTTGATGAGATTGTTCAAGATAAGTTTCTGAAACAATCAGATGATGATGAGGTAGAGCTGAGAAGAAGTAAAAGGCCAAGAATTGAGAAATCTTTTGGGCCTGATTTTCTTACTTATATGATTGAGGGTGAGCCCCAAACATATCAAGAAGCTATCACCTCTACAGAAGGACCTCAATGGAAAGAAGCTATTAAAAGTGAAATTGATTCTATCCTGCAGAATCATACTTGGGAACTAGTAGATCTTCCACGAGGTTGTAAACCACTTGGATATCGCTGGATATTCAAGAGAAAAATGAAGTCAGATGGTACCATTGACAAATACAAGGCAAGGTTAGTGATCAAAGGGTATAGACAAAAAGAAGGTCTAGACTATTTTGACACTTACTCGCCTGTAACAAGAATAACCTCTGTTAGGTTGGTGCTTGCAATAGCGGCATTGAGAAATTTAGAAGTACATCAAATGGATGTAAAAACCGCGTTTCTAAATGGAGATTTAGAAGAAGAGATTTATATGGAGCAACCTGAGGGTTTCTCTATTCCTGGCCAGGAAGGTAAAGTTTGCAAACTTGTGAAATCTCTATATGGATTGAAGCAAGCTCCAAAACAATGGCACCAAAAGTTTGACAATGTCATACTTGAAAATGGCTTCAAATTTAATGAATGCGACAAGTGTTGTTATGTGAAAGACACACAAAGTGGTTATGTGATCTTATGTCTTTATGTAGATGACATACTTATTGTTGGAAGTAATGATAAGATGATAAGATCTACAAAAGACATGTTGAAAGCGAGATTTGACATGAAAGACATGGGTTTGGCTGATGTAATTCTTGGTATGAAAATCATTAGAACTCAAACTGGTCTTGTTTTAAGTCAATCTCATTATGTGGACAAGATCCTTGAGAAGTTTAGTAAAGATGACACGAGTGTCTCCCAAACTCCTATTGATACTTCTCACCATCTATCAAAGAACAGAGGTGAAGGGGTTAATCAGTTGGAGTACTCAAGGGTCATTGGCAGTCTAATGTATCTGATGACATGTACCAGACCTGATCTAGCTTATGCTGTAAGTAGATTAAGTAGGTACACTAGCAATCCAAGTTTTGAACATTGGAAAAGCATGACACGGTTATTAAGATACGTGAGATACACACGTAGTTATGGATTGCACTATGGCCATGATCCAGCTGTTGTTGAAGGATACAGTGATGCAAATTGGATATCTGATATTAAAGATTCAAAATCCACGAGTGGATATGTTTTTACCCTTGGTGGGGCTGCTATATCATGGAAGTCATCTAAACAAACTGTTATAGCTAGATCCACTATGGAATCTGAATTCATAGCATTAGACAAAGCTGGAGAAGAAGCTGAGTGGCTGCGTCATTTCTTGGAATATGTTCCAAGATGGCCAAGCCTGTGACAGCCATTTGTATACATTGTGATTGCCAGTCGGCAATTGGAAGAGCTCAAAGTGCAATGTATAATGGCAAATCAAGACATATACGTCGCAGGCATAATACGATACGACAACTACTCTCAACAGGAGTTATCACAATTGACTATGTGAAGTCAAAGGATAACATTGCGGATCCGCTTACGAAAGGTTTAAGCAGAGAGTTAGTATATAAGTCGTCCAAAGGAATGGGACTAAAGCCCATGGAATAATTGTATGAAGGAAAACCTATCCTAGTTGACTGGAGATCCCATGAACTAGGATCAATAGGACAACCTAATTATGCAAATTGTGGTCACTGTGGGGAGGATTCCCTAAATTATTAAAGGGAGTTGAATACTTCCTAGTCCATTCCTATATTAGATAGTGACAAAGTAGGATAAGCTCATAGCTTTTAATGATTTCGTGAAAATCACCTATGCGAAGAGAGAAGTGGGGTCGCTTCGAATAGAATTGTTGGGTGCGCAATTCTTAGAGCTCTCGCAGAACCAGGTTAGTGTTCCATGACCATAACGGACACAACTATGAGAAGTTAACCAAACTAGGGAAAGTATTGTGTGAAGTGTAATAATGTCTACGTAAAGGGTAATTGGTTCAAAGACACCGAATCTACCAATTACTAGGAGATCAAGTACACTTTACAAAGGAAAGTTCAAAGGTCACACCTACTATTCCTGCAATACTTGACTGTTGGAAATGTTATTTGAAATATATATATATTGAGTCTCATTCATGTGGGGAATTGTTAGAAATTATATATATATATATATATTATATATATATAAAAGTTATAAGTGAATGAAGAACTCAATGGTTATATAAAATTTAGAGTTGTAAGAATTATCCCACATTGGTGATGGGATAAAACATAAGTTCCATTGTCCCACATTGGTGGTGGGGTGGAACATGAGATGCATTGTCTTACTTAAGTGAAGTAATAAACCATGAGTTAGATTGTCCCACATTGGTGGAATGGTAAACTATGAGGTGCCTTATAAGCAAATATTTTCTACACTTGGGTATCCTCCTAGTACATCTATCTAGGCTCGGATGGCCCTCGCCGTCCGAGCCCGAGCCCGAGCCCGAGCCCGAGCCCGAGCCCGTGCCCGTGCCCGTGCCCGTGCCCGTGGGCGTGGGCGAATGGGCGTTTGTGGCGTATTGATGGCACACTTCGCACGCTCGCATCGCCGCGAGCCGCTTGAGAGCCGCCTTTATGTTTTTGACATGAGCTAACATGGCTTCACACTTCGGGGTCAAATGGCTGATCACACTTTGGAAGAGACAGCATGGCTTCACACTTCGGGGTCAAATGGCTGATCACACTTCGGAAGAGACAGCATGGCTTCACACTTCGGGGTCAAATGGCTGATCACACTTCGGAAGAGACAGGGTCAAACAGGTTGGGTGCAGCATGAGTAGGGTGCTGGCTGACTCATGCATGGGCCTGCATGAATATACAACTCTAGGGTGGTGGCCAGAGTTATGCTATAAATAGCTGCACATTTGCAGCCTGAATGCACACCAAGAAAAACTCACAGCAGCAGTACATTAGCTTCAGAACTTGCTCCTGCTCCTGCTTCGGTTCTGATCTTTGCATCTTGTTGATAAAATTCTACGCTTATATCTCTTCCTTAAGATTGCGTACAGGTATCATTTTCAGGTTGTGGTTAACTTTGGCAGTGCAATCTGCTACGGCTATTGTACCCTGGGAGACAGACGGGTTTCTTGTGTGTGTCACCCGAAATCTGTTTTAAGGGAAGCGTATAAAATACGTGCCTTAGCCAAATTCTTATCAGTTTATTTGTATCACTTATGTAACTCGAATCACATGTAATAAATATTACTGTTCTTATATGTATAAAGGAAAACAAATTTATACAACAAACTTAAAACAGATTATACATATTCGAGTTACATTACAGTTTGGTATAACTAAAATATAAAACTCTTACATAGAGTTTGTTATTTAACTCTAAGACTTAATTTCTTTCTTACGTTTGCATACAGATAGAGTTGAAAGATGTCAACTGTACCTACGGTTTCAAGTTCCACTGTTGGATCTCTTACGTCTTCTGTAATGGGACCATTGGTTGGTGCCCAGTCAGCCCAAACTATGGCTAATCATGCTGAGAAGCCTGAAAAGTTCTCGGTTTGAACTTTAAAAGATGCAACAGAAGATGTTGTTCTATTTAACTACCCTTCACCTTGCGAGGTATTTGACGGAGTCACCTCCTACTGCGGAGGAGACAAATACTGAAACTGTTACTGCTATTCAAGCATGGAAACATTCTGAATACTTGTGTCGTAACTATGTGTTAAACGGCCTTGCGGATATGTTGTATAATGTATACTGCAAGATACCAACTGCCAAGGAATTGTGGGAATCCTTGGAACGCAAGTATAAGACTGAGGATGCTGGAACAAAGAAATTTATTGTGACCCGATTTTTGGATTACAAGATGGTTGACTCTAAGACTGTGATAAGTCAAGTCCAAGAGTTACAAGTAATTATAAGCGATCTTCTATCTGAAGGAATGACTCTTAGTGAGACATTCAGGTGGCTGCGATAATTGAGAAGCTACCTCCAAGTTGGATGGACTTCAAAAATTATCTAAAGCATAAACGAAAGGAGATGTCTATGGAAGACTTAATAGTTCGTTTACGTATTGAAGAAGATAATCGAGTTGCACATAACGGAAGTATTTCTGAAAATCAAGTGAAAGACCTCACTAAAGCTTTGAATAAGGCTAATTTGGTTGAACACGGTCAATTGTCTAAACCAAATAAATTTAATAAGGGCAATAAAGGGAAAGGAAAGGGTAAGATGAACAATAAGGGAGGAAACCTTGGTCCAAAAGGTGGGATTAAAAGAAGGTGACTACCTTCAAAGGTAAGTGCTATAACTGTGGTGAATATGGTCATCGAGCTGATCAGTGTAAGTGTAACACCCGAAAGTTTGACTTCTCAGCATGTGATGCGACTGAGCTTCAGTCGCCTGTGATTTATGCGACTGAAGTTCAAACCGCATGACTATTCGGCCGATTGGAGCTCAACCACACGATTGGAGTTCAATCGCCCGAATGGAGTATGAGTCGCATGGAACATGTACGACTGAGGTCCAATCGCACAGTGTTGATGCGACTGAAGGTCCAGTCGCCCCTGGACCAGATGCGACTGAAAAGTGGGTATAAAAAGGAGCAGCTCCATTCTCCTCCCCATTTTTCAGTCGGGGAGAGAGAGAGCAGAGGCGACAAAGAGCAGAAAGAGACCGAGAAGAGAAAGAAAGAAGGGAAAGTGCTGCCCGATTGTCGTGAAGCTAGTCAAGTCGAAGTTCATCTACTTCTACCTGACAATGTGAGTTCTAGGACCCCTCATTTACATGTTTTTAACTGATTTTGGGGCTGGAATCACATATAAACCCTAGTTTTGTAAAAGTGTAAGTTTGACCCATTTGAGTAAATTTTGAGTAATGCGTTTATAGTAAGAAGTAGGACTTGTATATGCTTGTATGACGTCCTTGTATGAATCCCTGAGCTTTGGGGGGTCAATTTGGGCTAAAAATGGTTTTTGACGAGTTTGGGTGCGGGGGTTCGCGACTGCTGTTTGTGAAGAACTCCAGTCGCTGCCCAGTTAGGGTTATGCGACTGAAGGGCCATTCGGCCGAATGAGTAATAATTGATGTCCAGTCGCCCGACTGAGGCTCAGACGCCCGATTGAGCCTCAATCGCGCGATAGGTGATGCGACTGAGAGTTTCGGTCGCATGAGTTCAGTCGCAGAGTAGTTGAGTCGTACGGTTAAGAGTTAGTCGCATATAACCCAGTCGCATAATGTCTAGTCGTACGGAAGGAAGTTCAATCGTACGTATGAGTACCCATTCGCATGATAGCCCAATCGCATGGCCCAGTCGCATGGAGGACATGCGACTGGTGATAGTTCAGTCGCCCGAACAGGGCTGATGTGAGTGAATGTAGTAGTGTATGTATGATGTATGTATGTTAGTATGATGTTGCCATGGTAGATGATGGGTATTGATGATATGTAAGTAATTATGTTCCTTATGTGTATGTGCCTTATCTTTTAATAACTTTACGTGAATGAATGAACGAAGGTAACGAATGTATTAAGAACGTAAAGTGAAAGATAATGAAAGAAGGAACATGATGAATGAATGCATGCATTAACAAATGAGTGAATGTAATAAAGCCTTGCAAGCAAAATGAAGGAGGTGCACACCCCTGGCAGGTGTTAGCTCAACGGTGTGCGGGTTAGCTACCCCAAAGGATGCACATCGGGGTCAGTCTTTGTGATTGACCAGAAGTATGTATGGGATCCTTGCCGCTTGCCCTAGGTGACTGGATCAGCATTAGTGCACAACGTTCGTGATTAATCATCACAGGTCCAGCACCCGCATTTGTGCACAACGTTCGGGGTATAGCATATGGCATTGATCCAGAAGTAAAGTGAAAGATAAGTGGTGCTTGTACCTACCCTAGGTGACTGGATCAACATTTGTGCACAACGTTCGTGGCTAACCACCACAGGTCCAGCACCAGTAGTATGTATGATGAAAGGGGGTAGTGTACCTGTCACCGAATGTAATGAACGTTCGAACGAAAGTAATAAATGAATGAATGAACAGAATGAAGGTTCGAACGTATGAAGTGAAAGTATGAATGAAAGTAAAGACATACGAAGTATGTGAAGCATGTAAAGTATGTATGTATGAAAGTAAACGAGAATGAGAAAGTGTACACGAATGAAAGTAAGTAATGAACGATAAGATAATAATAATATTATCTGCGTGTACGTATGATGTGTGAACACGTGTATGAAAGAATGGTTAATAAGAATGAAAGTATGTTTTATTATAAAACTAGAACTCACTCAGCAACGCTGACTTTTATGTGTTTTCCAGTTCGCAGGTAGAGTTGCTGAGGATGGCACGAGGCGGCTACTCAGCTCTTTTGGGAGGGCATTCTCCATTGTGTAATGCTGCAACGTCACGTGTTGCGGGCCCTTAACGCACGCAACAAGTCACGTTGCCTGCCATTACGAGATTTCTTGAGGATCTGAATCAACGAGATTACTCAAGAAATCTCCTTTATATATTTTTGAATTTAATATCTTCTTTATGAAGAAAAATATATTTTCTTATTTTGGTAGAGGTCGCTATACGACCCTATGATTGCTGAGGAATATTCATCAGCAGCAGTCATAGTATAGTTAAGCCCCTATAGTTGTTGAGCATTCTCATAAAAGAGATTACTAGGTAATCTCGGGTTTCTATGTGTCTCCTCAGCAACTATAGTAAAGTTAGAAAGTTGTATTTTGTAATCGTGTCGATGATGTAATGACTTTTATGAATGAATGAGAATGTATTTATGTTTTCTTTATTATTCCGCTGTGTATGTTATGATCATGTATTAAAAGTATGTTTATACATTGTTTATCTAAAATATATGCAATGAAGAACCACCGTAAGGTGCCCGGTGAGGGGCCTTACAAGTTGGTATCAGAGCAAAAGTTTAAGTAAAATGGGTAAATTTTCATAATAAACCTAAACTTAAACTGAGAATGGGACAGGGAGAATGAGAATGCCATCTGAGTAGACGCGTGCCATCAGGTATTTCTTAAAGATTAACTGGTTATTATGTGCGCTTGTTATGTGAATGATGTGTACTGTTAGACTGAGATACTAATGTAGTCAGGATAGGTGATGCTCGGGGTACGAAGAGTAGAGTAAGTGGCTAATCACAACTGGCCACTGTAATTAGGGACTTACTATACTTGACATAAACTGAGCTATTTCCTTGAATGACCGTGTTGGTGTTTAATCTTTCAGTGAGATAGAAGATGGTCGGTGATAGATCATCTGATGCTTCCCGTGATGGTGAACGTGGTGATGAGCCGCGTATCACGCGAGGAAGACTTAGAAAGAGAAAGTAGTTCGTGAGGAGAACGAGGTTCCTCACCAGGAAGAGACAGACGAAAGCGCCAAGTTGAGAGCCTCGGTAAAAGAGGCAGTGGTTGAGGAAGTGCACCAGGTTATGCAGACGATCTTACCGTCTGTAATGACAGAAGTGATGAAAGCAGTACGTGAGGATGATAGACGAGGGAGGAATCGGTCCTCAGGTAGGCAACACAGGCAGGGGTAGAAACAGTATTGTCGGACGATGAAGAGGAAGAAGAGGAAGAGCAGGTACGGGAGACAGCCCGGGTTGTGATTATGGGAAATTCATGAGGTGCAAGCCTCCAACTTTTGATGGCTCCGGTACTGCTACTGATGCTCACCAATGGGTGATGGAAATGGAAGCTGTCCTCGATATTAGTGACTGTCAGGAGGACAAGAAGGTGAAGTTTGCTACCCACTCTTTCACAGGGTCGGCCTTATGTTGGTAGAAGAATATAGTCCAAGCTGAGGGTACCAGGGCTATAGGGAAGATGAAGTGGGCTGAGCTGAAAAGGATGGTGATCGAGGAATTCAGTCCTTGCCGGGAAATGGATAGAATAGAAAGGGAGTTCCTGCAGCTGGAGGCGGGGACGATGACCCATCAGCAGTACACGACTAAGTTTAACGAGTTGGCACTGTTGGTGCCAGAGCAAGTGACGCCGGTGTCTCGAAAGATTAACCGGTATATTCAGGGGCTGCCATCTGAGATTCGTTGGCATTTGATTTCCGCCCGACCGAGTACTTTCAGGTCGGCGGTGGATTTAGCTGGGAGGTTGTATGATGAACGAGCTGCTTTGGTGAAATCTGAGGGCAGTAAGAAGGGAAGTGATGAGAAGAAGTGGCAGGGAAAGAGATTTGGTCGGGGTAATACTTCGACGAGTGGTAAAAAGGCACGGGTTGATGATCGCCGTGTGGTTGTGACAAGTGCAGGGTCGAGAAAGTGTGAAAAGTGTGGGCGAGAGCACGGTGGTGAATGCAGATGGGGGCTGAATGTATGTTTTAAGTGTGGAAAGCCCGGTCATATGGCTAAGGAGTGTAGGGCGATGAAGTGCTTTAACTGCGGGGAAAGTGGTCATATGAACAAAGATTGCAAGAAGCCGAGGTCTGGGAGTTCCGGCGGGAAGAAGGCAGTGGGTGAAGGGTCGAAGGCAAGCGCCAGAGCGTTCACGATGACGCAGGAAGAGGCTAGGACGGACCCTGATGTAGTGTCCGGTACGTTTCTGGTGAACCAAACTTTAGCCTCAGTATTATTTGATTCAGGCGCCAGTAGGAGTTTTATTTCTGCTGCTTTTAGTGCCAAATTGCCTGTTAGTAGTAGGCGTGTGGATGTGCCGTTTGATGTCGAGACCGCTATAGGTAAAACCACCAGGATCTCTGAGGTAATTGAGGGTTGCGATGTAGAACTGGAGGGTCACAAATTCCCAGTTAAACCCTTTACGATGACGTTAGGTGGGTTCGATTTGGTGCTAGGAATGGATTGGTTGGCAGACTTCGAGGCGAACATTGTGTGTCGCAAGAAGATGATCAGTTTGACAGCGCCTGATGGTAGTCCAGTGGTAGTTTATGGGGATCGGGTTACTACGATTCCGAAAGTGATCTCAATGGCAGTGGCGGGGAAATGTATGAGGCGTGGATGTAACGCCTATTTATGTTATGTGAAAGATGTAGAGAAGCCAGCACCACAACTGTCTGATGTTCCGGTTGTGTGTGAGTTCCCAGACGTGTTCCCGGAAGACTTATCGGGATTGCCACCTGACAGAGAGATCGAGTTCCAGATTGATTTAGTACCAGGCGCCCAACCTGTTGCCAAGGCACCATACCGATTGGCCCCGACAGAGATGAAAGAGTTGATGGAACAGTTACAAGAGCTACTGGATAAGGGGTTTATTAGACCGAGTATCTCACCTTGGGGTGCTCCGGTCCTGTTTGTAAAGAAGAAGGACGGTAGTATGAGGATGTGCATCGACTACCGAGAGCTGAATAAGCTGACAGTAAAGAACAGATACCCCTTGCCGAGGATCGACGACTTGTTTGATCAACTTCAGGGTGCTAGTTGGTTTTCACGTATAGATCTTCGATCAGGCTACCATCAACTAAAGGTGAAGGAGCAGGATATCCCTAAAACAGCTTTTCGTACGCGTTACGGTCATTATGAGTTCCTCGTTATGTCATTTGGTTTGACCAACGCGCCAGCAGCTTTTATGGACCTGATGAATAGGGTGTGCCGGCCGATGCTGGATAAATCAGTGATTGTATTCATTGATGATATCCTGATTTATTCAAGGAGTGAGACTGAGCATGCCGGTCACATTCGTGAAGTTTTGGAGACGTTGAGAAGGGAGAAGTTGTATGCAAAGTTCTCCAAGTGCGCATTCTGGTTGCGTGAAGTTCAATTCTTGGGTCACGTGGTAAATCCGGATGGAATTATGGTCGATCCGGCGAAAGTGGAAGCAGTAATGCAATGGAAGTCTCCGAAGACGCCGTCCGAGATCCGTAGTTTCTTGGGCTTGGCGGGCTACTACCGAAGGTTTATCCAGGACTTTTCCAAAATTGCTTCTCCACTGACCAAGTTGACCCGGAAGGATGTGAAATTTGTATGGGGTCAGGCACAGGAGAAAGCATTCGAAGAACTGAAGACAAGACTGACCCAAGCTCCAGTATTGGCATTACCCGAAGGGAGTGAAGATTTGGTAGTTTATTCTGATGCCTCCTACTCGGGGTTGGGATGTGTATTGATGCAGAGGGGAAAGGTGATAGCTTATGCATCCCGACAGCTGAAAGTTCATGAGGTTAATTACCCTACTCATGACTTGGAGCTAGCAGCTGTGGTTTTCGCGTTGAAGATTTGGCGGCACTATTTGTACGGGACGAAGTGCACCATCTTCACGGACCACAAAAGCTTGAAGTACTTCTTCGAGCAGAAGGATCTGAATATGAGGCAACGGCGATGGTTGGAACTTATAAAGGATTATGATTGTGAGATCCATTACCATCCGGGCAAGGCCAACGTGGTGGCGGACGCCCTCAGCCGAAAGGAGAGGCTCGAGCCAATTCGAGTGAAGGCGTACCAGTTAATCATGACCTCCGACGTGATGAAACAGGTCAAAGAGTTCAAGATGAAGCCTTGAAAGACGAACATCTTAACTCGGAACGCATGAGAGGTCTGGTCGCGGAGTTGGGTGAGAACGCAACGGGTGTTAGAACTCGGTTTGGGCGCATGTGGATTCCTCGTTTAGGGGATCTGCGAATGAAGATTCTGGATGAAGCCCATAAGTCTCGATACTCCATTCATCCCGGTGTTACCAAATGTACCAAGATATGAAGAAAGATTATTGGTGGCCGGGTATGAAACGTGATGTGGTGGAGTATGTGAGCAAATGCCTCACGTGTTTGCAAGTAAAGGCAGAGCACCAGAAGCCGTATGGGAAGATTCAGCCGTTGGACGTACCGGAATGGAAGTAGGAGCACATCACCATGGATTTTATCACAAAGCTGCCACGTACCCCGAAAGGGTATGATACGATCTGGGTGATTGTGGATCGATTGACGAAGAGTGCTCACTTCTTACCGATGCGGGAGACATATTCGTCCGAGAAGTTGGCTGATCTTTTCATCAAAGAGATTATGACTCGTCATGGTGTACCGGTGTCGATTGTATCTGACCGTGACACCCGGTTTACATCCAAATTCTGGAAGAAATTCCACGATGCCATGGGGACGAGGTTGCATATTAGCACGGCTTATCATCCTCAAACTGATGGTCAGTCAGAAAGGACCATTCAGACCCTGGAGGACATGCTTCGAGCATGTGTTATTGATTTCGGAGGAAGTTGGGATGACCATCTACCGTTAGCTGAGTTCTCGTACAACAACAGTTATCATGCTAGTATTGGCATGCCACCCTACGAGATGTTATACGGTAGAAGATGCAGGACCCCCGTCTGTTGGGGTGAAATTGGCCAGCAAGAATTGGGAAGCGTCGAAGTGGTAGAGGCTACGAATGAAAAGCTCGAAAGGATTAAAGCGTATATGAAGGCAGCCAAAGACCGACAGAAGTCGTATGCCGACAAACGACGCAGACCAATTGAGTTCCAAGTGGGAGACCGGTTATGTTGAAGGTCTCACCTTGGAAAGGGATCATTCGATTCCGGAAGCGGGGTAAGTTGAGTCCGCGATATGTAGGCCCTTTCCGAATCGTTGCTCGAGTAGGGGAGGTGGCCTATAGGTTAGATCTGCCAGACGAACTAAGTGGAATCCACCCGACTTTCCACGTGTCTCATCTGAGGAAATGTTTGGCAGACGAGGACATGGTCGTTCCACTGGATGATATCGAGGTAGACGAAAAGCTCAACTATGTAGAGCAACCAGTGGCGATCATAGATCGCAAAGAGAAGAGGTTGAGAAATAAAGTGGTTCCCCTGGTGCGTGTACAGTGGCAGCACAGGAAGGGATCAGAGTCGACGTGGGAAACCGAAGAAGAAATGAGGCAGCATTACCCACGATTGTTCGAAGAATAACAGGTTTCGGGGACGAAACCTAAAATAAGGGGGGTGGACTTGTAACACCCGAAAGTTTGACTTCTCAGCATGTGATGCGACTGAGCTTCAGTCGCCTGTGATTTATGCGACTGAAGTTCAACCGCATGACTATTCGGCCGATTGGAGCTCAACCACACGATTGGAGTTCAATCGCCCGAATGGAGTATGAGTCGCATGGAACATGTACGACTGAGGTCCAATCGCACAGTGTTGATGCGACTGAAGGTCCAGTCGCCCCTGGACCAGATGCGACTGAAAAGTGGGTATAAAAAGGAGCAGCTCCATTCTCCTCCCCATTTTTCAGTCGGGGAGAGAGAGAGCAGAGGCGACAAAGAGCAGAAAGAGACCGAGAAGAGAAAGAAAGAAGGGAAAGTGCTGCCCGATTGTCGTGAAGCTAGTCAAGTCGAAGTTCATCTACTTCTACCTGACAATGTGAGTTCTAGGACCCCTCATTTACATGTTTTTAACTGATTTTGGGGCTGGAATCACATATAAACCCTAGTTTTGTAAAAGTGTAAGTTTGACCCATTTGAGTAAATTTTGAGTAATGCGTTTATAGTAAGAAGTAGGACTTGTATATGCTTGTATGACGTCCTTGTATGAATCCCTGAGCTTTGGGAGGGTCAATTTGGGCTAAAAATGGGTTTTTGACGAGTTTGGGTGCGGGGGTTCGCGACTGCTGTTTGTGAAGAACTCCAGTCGCTGCCCAGTTAGGGTTATGCGACTGAAGGGCCATTCGGCCGAATGAGTAATAATTGATGTCCAGTCGCCCGACTGAGGCTCAGACGCCCGATTGAGCCACAATCGCGCGATAGGTGATGCGACTGAGAGTTTCGGTCGCATGAGTTCAGTCGCAGAGTAGTTGAGTCGTACGGTTAAGAGTTAGTCGCATATAACCCAGTCGCATAATGTCTAGTCGTACGGAAGGAAGTTCAATCGTACGTATGAGTACCCATTCGCATGATAGCCCAATCGCATGGCCCAGTCGCATGGAGGACATGCGACTGGTGATAGTTCAGTCGCCCGAACAGGGCTGATGTGAGTGAATGTAGTAGTGTATGTATGATGTATGTATGTTAGTATGATGTTGCCATGGTAGATGATGGGTATTGATGATATGTAAGTAATTATGTTCCTTATGTGTATGTGCCTTATCTTTTAATAACTTTACGTGAATGAATGAACGAAGGTAACGAATGTATTAAGAACGTAAAGTGAAAGATAATGAAAGAAGGAACATGATGAATGAATGCATGCATTAACAAATGAATGAATGTAATAAAGCCTTGCAAGCAAAATGAAGGAGGTGCACACCCCTGGCAGGTGTTAGCTCAACGGTGTGCGGGTTAGCTACCCCGAAGGATGCACATCGGGGTCAGTCTTTGTGATTGACCAGAAGTATGTATGGGATCCTTGCCGCTTGCCCTAGGTGACTGGATCAGCATTAGTGCACAACGTTCGTGATTGATCATCACAGGTCCAGCACCCGCATTTGTGCACAACGTTCGGGGTATAGCATATGGCATTGATCCAGAAGTAAAGTGAAAGATAAGTGGTGCTTGTACCTACCCTAGGTGACTGGATCAGCATTTGTGCACAACGTTCGTGGCTAACCACCACAGGTCCAGCACCAGTAGTATGTATGATGAAAGGGGGTAGTGTACCTGTCACCGAATGTAATGAACGTTCGAACGAAAGTAATAAATGAATGAATGAACAGAATGAAGGTTCGAACGTATGAAGTGAAAGTATGAATGAAAGTAAAGACATACGAAAGTATGTGAAGCATGTAAAGTATGTATGTATGAAAGTAAACGAGAATGAGAAAGTGTACACGAATGAAAGTAAGTAATGAACGATAAGATAATAATAATATTATCTGCGTGTACGTATGATGTGTGAACACGTGTATGAAGAATGGTTAATAAGAATGAAAGTATGTTTTATTATAAAACTAGAACTCACTCAGCAACGCTGACTTTTATGTGTTTTCCAGTTCGCAGGTAGAGTTGCTGAGGATGGCACGAGGCGGCTACTCAGCTCTTTTGGGAGGGCATTCTCCATTGTGTAATGCTGCAACGTCACGTGTTGCGGCCCTTAACGCACGCAACAAGTCACGTTGCCTGCCATTACGAGATTTCTTGAGGATCTGAATCAACGAGATTACTCAAGAAATCTCCTTTATATATTTTTGAATTTAATATCTTCTTTATGAAGAAAAATATATTTTCTTATTTTGGTAGAGGTCGCTATACGACCCTATGATTGCTGAGGAATATTCATCAGCAGCAGTCATAGTATAGTTAAGCCCCTATAGTTGTTGAGCATTCTCATAAAAGAGATTACTAGGTAATCTCGGGTTTCTATGTGTCTCCTCAGCAACTATAGTAAAGTTAGAAAGTTGTATTTTGTAATCGTGTCGATGATGTAATGACTTTTATGAATGAATGAGAATGTATTTATGTTTTCTTTATTAATTCCGCTGCGTATGTTATGATCATGTATTAAAAGTATGTTTATACATTGTTTATCTAAAATATATGCAATGAAGAACCAACCGTAAGGTGCCCGGTGAGCGGGGCCTTACAGTAAGGCACCAAAGCGTGAGCGTGCGCAGGTGGTGGAAGAAAATAACATGCCTTTAGTGGCAATGATTACAGAATTTTCTGCCTTTATCACTGAAGCTAATATGATCGGAGATAACCCTGGATGGTATGTCGATACCGGGGCTACTCGTCATGTATGTGGTGACAAAACCATGTTTAGTACTTACAAAGAAGCTACGGGTAAGCTTTACATGGGAAACGAAGCCACAGCCGACATCAAGGGTGAAGGCGATGTGATCTTGAAGTTTACTTCGGGGAAGGAACTTACTTTGAGCAACACTTTGTATGTTCCCGAGATACGAAAGAATCTGATTTCGGGTTGGTTGCTTAATAAGTTTGGGTTTCGTGTTGTGATTGAGTCTGATATGGTCGTTGACCAAAAAGGGTGTGTTTGTTGGAAAGGGCTATGCCCATAATTCTATGTTTAAAATGTCTGTATCTGTTGTTAAAAATAACATGAATAAAATGCAACGACTTCTACTTACATGCTTGAGTATAAGATTCAAATATTTGGCATAGTAGATTAGGTCACGTAAATTATAATTCAATTCGTCGTTTGATTAAATTAAAGCACATTCCAACATTCCAAATTGACTTGAAATCAAAATGCAACACGTGTGTTGAAGCCAAACAAACGAAATCTTCGTTTAAATCGGTTGAAAGGAAAACCGAACCTCTTGATTTAATTCACACTGATGTGTGTGATTTAAAATCGGTTCCTACTAGAGGTGGAAACAAGTACTTTATCACATTCATTGATGACAGTACTAGATATTGCTATGTATACTTACTTAAGAGTAAGGATGAAGCAATAGACAAGTTTGTCTTGTATAAAAATGAGGTTGAGAATCAACTAAATAAAAAGATAAAAATTTTAAGGAGTGATAGAGGAGGTGAATATGTTTCACCATTTGCGGATATGTGTGCAAAAAGTGGAATTATCCACGAATATACTGCTCCTTATTCTCCTCAATCAAATGGCATCGCTGAACGGAAAACCGCACATTAAAAGAAATGATGAACGCCATGCTGATAAGTTCTGCCTTAGGCCAGTAAATGTGGGGAGAAGCTGTATTGTCAGCTTCTTATCTTTTAATAAGATACCCTTTAAGAAAAAGGACGTAACTCCTTATCAATTATGGACGGGAAGAACACCGTCTTACAAATACTTGAAAGTGTGGGGATGTTTAGCCAAAGTGGTAATACCTCCACCAAAGGTTCAAAGAATAGGACCAAAAACTGTGGATTGTGTATTCATAGGTTATGCCCAGAATAGTAGCGCTTATCGGTTTCTTGTTTTCAAGTCTGAGAATCCAGAAATACAAAAGAATACTATAATTGAATCAAGGAATGCTTCATTCTTTGAATATGTGTTTCCATGCTTGGAAAAACAACATAAAAGATCATCACCATTTGATGAGATTGTTCAAGATAAGTTTCTGAAACAATCAGATGATGATGAGGTAGAGCTGAGAAGAAGTAAAAGGCCAAGAATTGAGAAATCTTTTGGGCCTGATTTTCTTACTTATATGATTGAGGGTGAGCCCCAAACATATCAAGAAGCTATCACCTCTACAGAAGGACCTCAATGGAAAGAAGCTATTAAAAGTGAAATTGATTCTATCCTGCAGAATCATACTTGGGAACTAGTAGATCTTCCACAAGGTTGTAAACCACTTGGATATCGCTGGATATTCAAGAGAAAAATGAAGTCAGATGGTACCATTGACAAATACAAGGCAAGGTTAGTGATCAAAGGGTATAGACAAAAAGAAGGTCTAGACTATTTGACACTTACTCGCCTGTAACAAGAATAACCTCTGTTAGGTTGGTGCTTGCAATAGCGGCATTGAGAAATTTAGAAGTACATCAAATGGATGTAAAAACCGCGTTTCTAAATGGAGATTTAGAAGAAGAGATTTATATGGAGCAACCTGAGGGTTTCTCTATTCCTGGCCAGGAAGGTAAAGTTTGCAAACTTGTGAAATCTCTATATGGATTGAAGCAAGCTCCAAAACAATGGCACCAAAAGTTTGACAATGTCATACTTGAAAATGGCTTCAAATTTAATGAATGCGACAAGTGTTGTTATGTGAAAGACACACAAAGTGGTTATGTGATCTTATGTCTTTATGTAGATGACATACTTATTGTTGGAAGTAATGATAAGATGATAAGATCTACAAAAGACATGTTGAAAGCGAGATTTGACATGAAAGACATGGGTTTGGCTGATGTAATTCTTGGTATGAAAATCATTAGAACTCAAACTGGTCTTGTTTTAAGTCAATCTCATTATGTGGACAAGATCCTTGAGAAGTTTAGTAAAGATGACACGAGTGTCTCCCAAACTCCTATTGATACTTCTCACCATCTATCAAAGAACAGAGGTGAAGGGGTTAATCAGTTGGAGTACTCAAGGGTCATTGGCAGTCTAATGTATCTGATGACATGTACCAGACCTGATCTAGCTTATGCTGTAAGTAGATTAAGTAGGTACACTAGCAATCCAAGTTTTGAACATTGGAAAAGCATGACACGGTTATTAAGATACGTGAGATACACACGTAGTTATGGATTGCACTATGGCCATGATCCAGCTGTTGTTGAAGGATACAGTGATACAAATTGGATATCTGATATTAAAGATTCAAAATCCACGAGTGGATATGTTTTTACCCTTGGTGGGGCTGCTATATCATGGAAGTCATCTAAACAAACTGTTATAGCTAGATCCACTATGGAATCTGAATTCATAGCATTAGACAAAGCTGGAGAAGAAGCTGAGTGGCTGCGTCATTTCTTGGAATATGTTCCAAGATGGCCAAAGCCTGTGACAGCCATTTGTATACATTGTGATTGCCAGTCGGCAATTGGAAGAGCTCAAAGTGCAATGTATAATGGCAAATCAAGACATATACGTCGCAGGCATAATACGATACGACAACTACTCTCAACAGGAGTTATCACAATTGACTATGTGAAGTCAAAGGATAACATTGCGGATCCGCTTACGAAAGGTTTAAGCAGAGAGTTAGTATATAAGTCGTCCAAAGGAATGGGACTAAAGCCCATGGAATAATTGTATGAAGGAAAACCTATCCTAGTTGACTGGAGATCCCATGAACTAGGATCAATAGGACAACCTAATTATGCAAATTGTGGTCACTGTGGGGAGGATTCCCTAAATTATTAAAGGGAGTTGAATACTTCCTAGTCCATTCCTATATTAGATAGTGACAAAGTAGGATAAGCTCATAGCTTTTAATGATTTCGTGAAAATCACCTATGCGAAGAGAGAAGTGGGGTCACTTCGAATAGAATTGTTGGGTGCGCAATTCTTAGAGCTCTCGCAGAACCAGGTTAGTGTTCCATGACCATAACGGACACAACTATGAGAAGTTAACCAAACTAGGGAAAGTATTGTGTGAAGTGTAATAATGTCTACGTAAAGGGTAATTGGTTCAAAGACACCGAATCTACCAATTACTAGGAGACCAAGTACACTTTACAAAGGAAGTTCAAAGGTCACACCTACTATTCCTGCAATACTTGACTGTTGAAAATGTTATTTGAAATATATATATATTGAGTCTCATTCATGTGGGGAATTGTTAGAAATTATATATATATATATTATATATATAAAAGTTATAAGTGAATGAAGAACTCAATGGTTATATAAAATTTAGAGTTGTAAGAATTATCCCACATTGGTGATGGGATAAAACATAAGTTCCATTGTCCCACATTGGTGGTGGGGTGGAACATGAGATGCATTGTCTTACTTAAGTGAAGTAATAAACCATGAGTTAGATTGTCCACATTGGTGGAATGGTAAACTATGAGGTGCCTTATAAGCAAATATTTTCTACACTTGGGTATCCTCCTAGTACATCTATCTAGGCTCGGATGGCCCTCGCCGTCCGAGCCCGAGCCCGTGCCCGTGCCCGTGCCCGTGCCCGTGCCCGTGCCCGTGCCCGTGCCCGTGCCCGTGGGCGTGGGCGTGGGCGAATGGGCGTTTGTGGCGTATTGATGGCGCACTTTGCACTTCGCACGCTCGCATCGCCGCGAGCCGCCTTTATGTTTTTGACATGAGCTAACATGGCTTCACACTTCGGGGTCAAATGGCTGATCACACTTTGGAAGAGACAGCATGGCTTCACACTTCGGGGTCAAATGGCTGATCACACTTCGGAAGAGACAGCATGGCTTCACACTTCGGGGTCAAATGGCTGATCACACTTCGGAAGAGACAGGGTCAAACAGGTTGGGTGCAGCATGAGTAGGGTGCTGGCTGACTCATGCATGGGCCTGCATGAATATACAACTCTAGGGTGGTGGCCAGAGTTATGCTATAAATAGCTGCACATTTGTAGCCTGAATGCACACCAAGAAAAACTCACAGCAGCAGTACATTAGCTTCAGAACTTGCTCCTGCTCCTGCTTCGGTTCTGATCTTTGCATCTTGTTGATAAAATTCTACGCTTATATCTCTTCCTTAAGATTGCGTACAGGTATCATTTTCAGGTTGTGGTTAACTTCGGCAGTGCAATCTGCTACGGCTATTGTACCCTGGGAGACAGACGGGTTTCTTGTGTGTGTCACCCGAAATCTGTTTTAAGGGAAGCGTATAAAATACGTGCCTTAGCCAAATTCTTATCAGTTTATTTGTATCACTTATGTAACTCGAATCACATGTAATAAATATTACTGTTCTTATATGTATAAAGGAAACAAATTTCTACAACAGAGCTGACATGTATAAAGGTCGCACTCGTTCAATTACGTTTGTGAATGTTTAGGAATATGTCTATTTATTTTCATTCATTTATGATTGTTTGTGTTAGTTTGTTTATGTGTGTTTTCAATTATTATGTCAAGTGTTTTAACTTTTTAATTATTTAAGGTGATTATGTGATTAAGAATGTTTATTTTTTTAAAATAGTATGTTTTCATGGTTGTTCATGAACAAATTCAATTTTTTAATGAATTTAACAAACACGAGCATAATTTTTTGTTAAATTATGTGTTCATAAACTGTTCGTCTATTTGTGAACAAGTTCAATTCTAAATGAGAAAACGGACAAAATATCGTTTGGATCAGGTTGTTTGTTTACAACTCATTTATTATGGTGCTTTCATGAATGTGAGATTTAATTAAATAGATGGTGAAGTTTGATGTTAATAGTTGGTGAATAAAAAGATCGTGAGCAACAAGAGATGCCCACACCCCCGCTCACACCCGACGGGGGTTGTTTCACGCCTGTGACCAGCCTCACAGAGATGCCCTATTCCTCACACGCCTATGGTGGGTGGGTCGTAAGCTACTTAAGTGACACTCATGCCCTCCAATCACGTTTGGACTTGTGTTACGTTTCAAGTGAATAAGCGTATAAGTAATGAGTAGACACATCTCTCTACAGATGTAATCATATGGCAAACAATCAGAAATGTATTCCATCATCTAAATACTGATCTACATTTGAAGATTTTTTTTTCTAATTTTAGTAATTTATTGATTTTCTTCTTATTGTAAAAACAATGAATTTTTTTATTTGAGTAATTCATGTGTTTATTAAGGAAGTCAATTTGTATTTTAATTAGACAATTTAGTTTTTTTATTTTGAATTTAACCGGTCATATTTAGATCCATCCTTTAAAATATTGTCATGTAAAAGTTTGAGCTTCTCTAAGATCATTTTTTTTCTATTGCTGTCAATGTACAATAAGTGACAAATATATTTGAGCGGTAAATCCACCCGGACACCACTATTTTACCTTCTCTCAGGATTTCGATACCCTCTTTCTCTCTCCTCCATCAAAATGCCACCTAGATTTCAATTCATACATATACATCCATTGAATGTATTCTTAGGGTTAGGACCATAAAGTGGGAACAAAGGAGAGTTGTTATTTTAGGATTAAATTAAAAAAAGTAAATCCTTTAAAGTATCAAATATCGAAAAAAAATTTCGTCAAAAAAGGTTCATTAACTATGTGCTCAATTGTACATCAACTTAATTATCACATAACATCAGTTTCTACACAAATTTCATTAGCATTGTTGGACTTAGCATTGTTGGACTAGCCCACGTGACAAATGATTTATCTTTTAAAGGAGAGGTCTCCGGTAATCATTATATAATTTAATTTAGTGTACTTTAAGAGTAGAAGTAAAGTAAATTTGTCATAAAATACAATTTCATTTATTAAAATAGTAGTACAATATCTTCATTTAATTTTCTAACTTTTATTAAAACATAAAAATCAAATCATTAAAGATAAACAAACCTTTTTGCCTATTTATCATGCATGCATCATGTATCATGAACTTTAATTGTAAGTTACATGTAACACATTTCACACCAATACCTCCACAAAATTGAAGAAACATGAAAGTGTAGGATAGCAAGCACAAAATGGTGGCAAGATAGCATGAGGGTATGTGAAACACAAGTTATGCGCGTCACATACTAACTTGCGCCACTGGTTCATTGTCACCCACTCACCCACTACTTTTATTTTCGTGAGCTATTTATATCATCTAGTCAGAGTGTTTTCTATGATGTGTTTGTGTGTGTGAGAGATCACAGCTGAAGATTTAGCCAACAATGAGAATATTATGTGTCGTTGGCCGGCTGAAGACGGTGGTAGTGGCGGTGGCGTTGACGACAATGGTGTTAACATGCGTTATGTCTAGAAATCCGGTGCGTCACTTGGTTGGCGGAAAGGATAAGTGGAAACTAATGTGAATTACACCGATTGGTCCCTTCAAGAGAAATTCTATGTTGGCGACCGGCTTTGTAAGCATCTCTAGCGCACTCTTTATAAACAAACACACAAACAAACAGACCCAGTACATTCTACTGAGAGTAGGGTCTGGGAGGGGTAGGTGGTGGTCATTCTTTCCTCTATCTAGGGAGACAGAGAGACCGCTTCCAAAGAGACCCCTAGCTTGCAACGATAATGGTCAGATTATAGTGCATATATCACATAAGCATACGTCACAATAGATTTTTGTATATGTATATGCATGTCTATAAACAAAATAACCAGATTATATTGGTCCCTTCAAGAGACATTCTATGTTGGCGACTGGCTTTGTGAGCATCTCTAGCGCACTCTTTCTCTAACTCTGAATTTGTTTTGGTCTGATTCAAACTAAGGCTGTTTAAAGTTATATCTTCAAATACAAAACATAATTATTAAAAATTTTTAACAACGATAATAATAAAACATCAATATGTAAAAATCTTTTAGTAAAAACAAAATAATATAGTTATTTAGTAGGTTCATTTAATGAAATTGATACATATAATATATATGTTTTAAGGAAAAAAAAATATCTAACTTATCTTTTAAGTTGAAAAATATATATTTATGATCATACAAAAATAAATATATATAAATCCCATAGTAAAAAATGTAAATCAGCGAGGATGGAGTGCCCGCTTGACAAAATTTATCATCAAAGATGGAAAACAATTATAATAATTATTAATGGATCTTTTATAGAATCCATATATTTAAGACCCGACCCGGCTCGTTTACTTGCAAAATATTTGAAAATTTACCAGTTTTTAGTTAACACATGAAGATTCAGACATAAACACACATTTTGAACACAGAAGATGCAAACCAAACAGCGGTTTCAGCAATGCCATAAACAAAACATCACCAATTCATCAACAAGCAATTTCACAGGTTTACAAGATCACCACATCACTGAAGCGACCCCACCGGTTTTGGAGACCGAAAAGGTTGATTCTGGTGATACGGGGAGTTGGAAATCGACAAACTCCTCATTGGCTGTGCTTTTGACCCGTTTTTACTACTCACGTTGCTTCCGGTCCGCTCTGACTGCATTGCCTGAAAGTAAGGGGAGGAGCAAGCCATGTCTTTAAGGTGCGGGAGGGGCTTCAGGGCTTCGTGAACCTCACTCATGAGCGGTCTAGCCTTTGGGTCACGGCTAAGACAAAGGGTAGCCAATTGAGTCGCCTTCTGTGCACCTCTTATTGAGAACCGACCTTCCAAACGAGGGTCTATTAGCTTGTAGAACCTCCTCCTCTCTCCGAGATACGGTCGAGCCCATTCCACAAGGTTGTGTTCACCATTCGGGCGGTTCTTGTCCATTGATCTCCGACCGGTTATCATCTCGAGTAACACCACCCCGAAGCTGTAGACATCACTCTTTGATGTCAAATGTCCTGCCATTCATCGCATCATATTACTATATTAGAACGAGAAGAAGTGTTGGGAGATCAACCCAACCCAACCCAACCCAACCCCAACCCAACCCGACCCAATGCAACCCATTGTAACCTATCATAAAAAATAAATTACAGCCCCAACCAACGTATCGAAACAACATAAATGCCCGTTGAACCCTTGACTTGTAGTAACAAAAGCATGAAACATACCCGTCATCACATACTCCGGAGCAGCATAGCCATATGTACCCATCACTCGAGTAGACACGTGGGTCTTATCACCTTCTGGTCCGTCTTTCGCGAGTCCAAAATCAGAAAGTTTTGCGTTGTAGTCCTAAAAACAACACGTTACAATTCTTATTACGACAATATATATTATGATATCATGGATAATGAGAAACAATTCTAGTGTTGAACCACAAACCGCATCGAGCAATATATTGATGTTTTGAAATCTCGATATATGACAGGTCTCTCAGCTTCCTCGTGGAGGAAAGCAAGACCCTTTGCAGCACCGAGTGCGATTTTCATCCTCATAGCCCAAGGTAAGGGGAGTGACCCTGTTGATCAAATAAATTTTACAACCTATAATACTAAAAAGATCGGGGCGTGAACTGAAAACAAGCATGGACATACTTCTGAACAGATGATTTTCAAGGCTTCCACGAGGCATAAACTCATAAACCAGAAGCCTTTGATCATCCTCAATGCAATAGCCGATCAACTTAACCAGATTTTGATGTAGAAGATCACCAAGAAAGTTAACTTCCGCCTGCCAAAAAACCAAAATTAAGTAAAAAAAAACACACACAGCAAATGGTTTTAAGTAGAAGTGACAATTTCGTTATATCTCACCCCTGAAAGGTCAAATCATCAAAACTTAAACATTAGACTAAACTGAAACGAGTCTTGGTCGAAAGTAGCCCAATTTGTGTTCAAATGCTTACAAACTTGTACATTGTTTTTAAAAAAAAATAGATTATAATGTTAGAAGTACAGTCTTTGCTATCATATTTAATATACTGCTTGTAAAAATTTTAAAAACTGGACATGGAGTGAGAGTGTGAGAACCCAATCACCGTACTATAAAATGACCTGTTCCTTGGCCCGCCCATTTTGCCACCTCTAGTTCCACAAAAGGTGAAGGATCAACGGGTTCATACAAGCCATTCTTTGTGACCCTGGAATCCATCATGGTTCAGAGTCTGACAGCAACGGTTAGACCAGTGCCTGCTTTCACAGGTGCGGTCCCGGTCTCATTGATCCATCCTTTGAAAAACACAACCAAAGCCACCCTCACCGAGCAGACTCTCAGGTCTAAAATTTCTTGTTGCTGATTTAAGTTCATTGAAGTTGAATTTCCTAAGTTGAGAAGCAATTTTGAGTTCTTCGGTTATGTTTGGAGTCGATGTAATGCTTTCCCCGTTGCTGGTAGTTGAAGATGAAGCAACTGGAGGAGCTGGTTGGTCTGTACTAGTATCGTTTGTTGATTTGCTTTCAGCTGGTTCACATACAAAATTAAAAACAGAAAAATTAATCAGTGAAAAAGTGTTCGCTTGAATGCGCGTTTAAACAAAAAATATTCCTATATAATGTTTTAGTTGTTAAACCGTTTATACATATATTTTTCCTAATTTAAGATTGTTGCTTTTTAAGTAAATTTATCATATAATCCACTAACAATTTTGGTTTCAGAAAATGCAAACATTGCAAGAGAAGGATGACCAAAAACAAAAATAAAATGATGCAGTTTTGCAAAATGATCCGCGACTACTATAATTTTTATCTTTAATGATAAGTTGGTCTTTAACTTTGCGCCTACGAATGAATCTCAAATATTCCGAAGACCATTTTCCCCTGAAACATATAGAATTCCCTAATTTTCATTACCTCAATCTTGAAGTTCTATGATGTGCTAAAAGCCTAAGAGTATCATGACACATGATGTCCACACGTGCGTGTAACCCTAATTTATGATCCGAGTACTAAGAGACAAAGAAACAGGTGGGTGTTTCACGTGCACGGGTTAGGTATTTTCAAAA
Organism: Flaveria linearis; assembly: GCA_024085815.1. Lineage (NCBI taxonomy): Eukaryota > Viridiplantae > Streptophyta > Magnoliopsida > Asterales > Asteraceae > Flaveria > Flaveria linearis. The sequence goes on along the minus strand of JABSNV010001127.1, from coordinate 24,175 downwards.
TGCTATATTGGGGTGGGACATACATGCATGGAAATGAATTATTGGCAACCTTGTGGTAGTTATTAGTACCTAACATGGTCACAAGTAGACATCACTCACATCCGGTCGGGTCACCAACATCAAGATTAACAAACTTTGTCCTGCAATTTCCTACTAACAGACCATCGGAAACTGATTATATTACCAAACTGCAATTTCCTGCAATCTCAAACTGCAATTCTAGCTAACAAAGATTCAAATAAACAAACAGAGTAAACTGATTATATTACCATATTGAGTGCTGCTGCCACTAATGGAGCTCTCAACTTCAGCCCTTGAAGAAATGCACCTTCCAAACAACCTAAACTTAATCCAACACCCTGCATCTTCACCATCATCATCTTCTTTCTTCTTGCTCTCCTTCAATTTACCCACATTCAAAACCCTAGTTCCAACAGATTCAATACCCGCCCCCATTTCCCCCAAAACCCTAAATCCCAGTTTCCAACTACAAAACACTTTCCACACACCCCTAATTCAAACACTCCCATTTCACCAACCTTCAAAAGCATCAACCTTTTACATAATCATCAACAGGGGTATACAACGGTGAAAACACAAAAGAACAGAGACCCAGATCAGGAATCGGGTCGGTGATTCGAAATGGGTGGAGCATCGATGGACCCAGATCATAAAATGGCATGCAATGGCAAAATGTGGAGTGACTGATTCATGTTATGAACCCTAATTTTGGGAATGTGGTGAGGATATTGTCACACACAATGGGTTGTTGAAAGAGACAGAGGTAAAGTGAAGATGAGTGAGACATACAACATGTAGATATAGATGTAGAATATGTGGTAAAGAAAAGTGTTTTCTCATGAAAAGAGGAATGACAGGGGCAGTTTTCAAAGCAAGAAAAAGAAATCGAGGGACGAAAAGTGGTGTTTCGTATGGATAATTGTTCTTTTTTTTAATTAAAGTTTAAATTATTATTATTTAACAGAGATATGTCATATCTACACTCTTTTTCGAATATTAAATGATATTTTATTTTTTTTAACTGCAGAAATTTCCTATATACTTAAAAACAAGTTTAAATGAACAGTATGAACAGTGGTTACTGTTCAGAGCGATAACAAGCATCAAAATTTAGCGGACGGACATGGTTCGATTCATTGCTGACGAATTAAAGTGTTGAACCAGTTGAACATACATCGGATGAACAGATTTCAAACATATAACGCACAATCTTAAACCCACAGCGGACACCTAAGCTTGAATCTCACAGCGTACATTCAACCTCTAATCGACCGCTCCATCGCAAACCATCACCACGATCTGCTAAAATTTCCAACCAAATCAGCACCCATAGCAGACCGAAACCACATCGAACATTATCTTCATTAATCATCATCACCAATCTTCAATTTGGGTTTGATTTCCGACTGAAACCACATCATCGACCATCGTCATCTTCGACCGGTCACCATCGATTCCAACACACCCCAAAGAATCATCGACAACCATCGGAACAGACCATCGACCATCAACCAACGATTTTCAATTTTGGTTGGTTTCATTTTGGAATCGAAGAGAAAGAGAGACAGAAGCATCGGGAGAGTTTGGTTTGGGAGATTTCAATTTTGACTTCTATTTCTAATTTTGACCAGCAACATATATTTCCTATATATTAAAAACAAGTTCAAATAAACAGTATGAACAGTGGTTACTGTTCAGGTTTTATGGCATTTTGGTCATTTCGTTTTTCGGCGAGGGGTGGTTTGTTCTTTGGGGTTTCTCTATATTTAAACCACCATTATTTCGAGAGAGAAAGAGAGATGACAGGTTGAAGGGAGATGGTCTGTTTGGTGATCGTCGGCGTGCTGCCACGTCGTACCACCACCGTCACCGTCGATATCAATTGCACCTTTGGGTTTCCCTCCATTTAAACCCTCTTTCTAGATGAGAGATTGAGGGGAGATGGTCTGTTCATTCACCGCCTGCAACGCCTCCGTCGCTGCACCCACGCGAAGTCTATGTCGTCGATAGCCGATTGCTGGCTTTGTGTGTAGGTGGTGACTCTTGTGGACCCCATGTATCGCAACCGTCTATGGATGGTGGTGCATGTTGAAACCGGCTCAGATATGCCGATTTTGACGCCGCCGGTGGTCTATCGATCGCCTTTGGTGGCGTCGGCGTGACCTCACGTCTGGTTCTTTCCGTCTTCTGCTTGATGATGATGGCACCTGGCACATTTGAGAGCCCTAATCTGGGTTTTGATGATATGCTTTAGTCACCGGCGTTGGTGTTGTTACTTCCTATGTTTATTGTCTGTTTTGTTTATCTGATGGTTGTTTAAAAGGTATGTTTGGTGTCCTGCAACGTCATGGCTGCGGCTGCCGGCCGCCGTCCATGGATGGTGATGCATGTCGGTCTTGGCTTAGATCTGTTGATTAAACACCGTCAGTGGCCAGTTGGCTGCCATGATGGCGTGTGCGTGTTGGTGATACCAACCGCATATCTGAGACCCTGGTTTCATGCTGATGATATGGTTTAATGGTGAGTGTTGGTGATGTTTCCACATATGTTTATTGTTGTTCCTGCTTTTTGATGGTTGTACATTGACTTTAGGGGTAAAAGAAATTTTTTATAGCGTTAGTACATTCGAATGGTTTTGCTACAAGGCTTTGTTATTTTTGGTGGGTAATCTGATCTTATTTATGTCGATGATTTAACGATGTTTTGGTTTATCTACGACTATAATGAGACGAAAAACGTTGTTTTTTGTCTTGGCTTGGCACACCGCTCTTAGTATGCAGCCGCAACCCGACATCAGTTCTGAGCCAACCTGTAACCGTTATGTGTTTTGGCTATAACGATCTAAACTTAATGCTACGAATATATGCGTTTGTTTGAGCTCCAGTTTACTCCGTTTTTAAGATGCGCAATGCGCATCAGGGCATACACGCTAGTTTTATTAAAAAGAAAGGATCTAGTAAGAAACTAGAAACCAGACAACACAACTAGATACATGCTTCAGCCCAATTACATGATTGAATCAAATTTATAACACCAAGTATTCCAATGCAAAGACTTTTTTCCCCCTATGTTTGGCCCATAGGAATGCATTCCTGAACTATATTTGATACTACCACATTCTTGTTGTCGAAAGCTTTCCGAATCCTGGCATTCCACAGAATATAGACCGCGGAGTAATAAACTGAGTTGAGACATTCTTTTTTTGTCGGGTTAGAGGACCAGGACTCGACCTGTTTGATTAATTCTTTAATAGAGTTTGTAGAAAGAGGAGGAACTTTGCACCAGGCATGTATCTCAGCCCACATCCTGCTTGCAATGGGGCAATGTAGTAACACATGATCTAGCAATTCCAATAACCACCCACATAATGGGCATGGAGCCTGCCCAATAATACCTTTTTTTGCAAAAGATATTAATCGGGAGCCTATTTTCAACTGCCCTCCAAACGTTAAGATTTACCTATAAGGGGACCGATTTTAGCCATTTGAACGATGCTTGATGATTGGGGAGGAGGAGGGGTTCGATGATGTTTCTTACGGATTTCGAAGAGAATCCCATATCATTGCCAACCTCCCATCGCCAAGTGTCTACCGAACCAGCTGCATGGTGGACTCTCAATGTAAAAAACAACATTTATAAGAGCATTTTACATGATTTAAACAATATCGAAATTTAAGTGATTTTTTATTGTTAGAAAAATATGCGTGACTTTATTACTTTATGATTTTAGCCCTCAAAATAATATTAGATAACCAGAAATACAATATTAGATAAACTATAAGGGTGATGTTATTCTATAAAGTGTATTTTTGCTAAAAAGTGTGAGAAGACACAATAAGACTAAAAAAGTCATAAAAAAATTATATCTCACAATCTAAATCAAATTTTAAAAAAGTACTTCGGAATATCTGTTCCTCTTGTCGTCCTCTTTCAGAAAAAAAAATAAATAAAATCATTATGTCTTCTTATGATACAATGATGTCATTGTGTCTTTCAAAATGACACAATAACGTCATTGTGTTTTTAATAATGACACAATGACGTCGTTGTGTCTTTCATAAATGACACAATAAAAACACGTTAATTTTTTTTATTTTCGTTTATTTTTTTCTTAGTGAGGACGGCTAGGGGAACAAAAGCTCGAAATTACTTTTTTGAAATTCGGTTTAGATTGTGAGATATAATTTTTTGTGACTTTTTTGAGTCATTGTGTTCATCACACTTTGTAACAAATATAAACTTTGTATTTGAACCTCTTTCAACCTGTAATACAACTATCAAATTAATATTTTTCTAACTCAAAGCCTAAAATTTTATAATATTTCTTAATCTTTCATTAGAGCACTCATATTTGGATCGCTATTTTCATCCTTATCTTTAAAATGTAAGAAAATATACATGATATTGTTTATTTCTCCTCCAACTCCATCTTTAAACTTTGAGAAAAAGAAAATAGTGATTTCATAAATATAAAGATTTACTATTCAATCTTTATTTATATTCCTCATATTATTTTGTTAGTGTGTGTGAGTGAGAAAGAGAAAAAATGATAAATTTTAAAATAAAAATATTATTAAATTAAATTAACATAAATATGAAGAATGAGATGTAAGAGTTGTTTAAAATTCAATCAATTTTTAGAGAATTTTTTTAACTAAGTTATAAGAATATGAATGAAAAATCTATTATAAATACTCTGAATGTAAACATGTAGGTTACTCTAATATGCTAGTCACAATCTAACTTTGAACAAGGATCCAAAGGTCACGATCTAATTATCCACAACCATATTTCAAGTACAAGTCCTAAACATTGTAGTTGTTTACATACACTTTTTGGATATACATCACAAGTATTTCGTATTTTTACAAGTAATAGGTTCCATATATTCACTTAAGTAACATATATTCCCGTATCAATAATTACAGCAGTTTAACTTATTTAATCTTTATTCCCCACAAATTAAATCTAACTCATGTTACTTCTTATCAATGACCACAACAAGGTTAATATAATCATATAACTTTAAGTTATCTCCATCATCAATACACACCTACTACGAGTTCAAAATACAACCAAATTTAATTAGTATTTGTAAACATTCATAATCCAAGTAGGTTAAAAAACATAAAGAAACAACATGTTAGGTGGTGCATTTGTGTATATACAATGGCTGAAGATAGGATATAGTCTTATACCTTCGTGTGAGAGAGTGAGAGAAAGAAAGAGAGATGAGTGAGAGAAAGAAAGAGAGAGAGTGAGAGAGAAAGAGATAGAGTGTGTTGTGTGTGTGTGTGTGAAGACAATGGTGGTGGATACAATGGCTGATAGTGGTGTTGTTATACGTGGTGGATGGATGGGGTATCAAACAGTTACAATGACCATAAAGGTGTGGGTGGGGTTCTGAAACTGTCGCCATCAGCAAGTGTGGGTATGGGTAGCGTTCGTATAGTAATAGAGACCATGAATGATGTTTAGTGATGATCAATGGTGACAGATGTTGTTTAGTGGTGGTGGTGGGAAGTTGCAAGTACGTGGTGGATTGAAAGCTAATGTTGCTAGATTTGTCTTTGAGGATGGTGAGATACCATCCAAACCTTCCGGGAAGTATAAAACAGTTAACAATGTCAATCAAGGGGGTAGGAAGGATGAAGGGATGAGTGGGGTAAAGTCGTATAAGGTTTATACTCAGGGTGGGACGTCGTTTCAGGAAACTCTGACGGGAATTAGAAATGCCGAACACGGGGAAAAGGAGATTGTCATTGAAGAGGGGGTGATGGCATTCAAGAATGCTCTGGGGCGGGCCTTGGTTATGAGGATGATGGACTTGGATGGGTTAAAACGAATTCATACAATTCTTAATGCCATGGGTGTCGGAGATTTTGAAGTGCAATACATCGGAGGTTTATCGGTGATGGTTACGTTCAGTATTAGAGAGGGGCGGAAAAGGCGTTGACCGAAGCAAAAGAGGTTGTGGGTGGATTTTCTAGTATTTGGATTTGGGAAGGACAGTCTTTGCTTTTGAACGTCTTGCATGGTTGAAGATTAGAGGTCTTCCGATTCAATTGTTGAACTCGGAGGTGATTGATAAACTGGGGCAGGCGTTTGGTGCTATTATGCATAAACCACCAAGATTAGAGAATGACGGTGACCTATCCTATAACTATATTGGTGTGCTGGTTGGAGAAGTGAGAAAGATTATGGAGGTAGTCACTGTGTCATGGAGAGGAAGAAGGTTTAAAGTCTGGATTGAAGAGGAATTACGCGATTGGGTGCCGGAGTTCATGAAGGGCACAGATGATGGGAACAATGATGAAAGTACTGATTATGAGAATGGTGAAGACTTGTCGGTAAATTTCGGAAATGATAAGGAAGAAGATGGTGAGGAGAACGGGGGTGAGGATGGTAACAAGGATCGGGAAGATGAAATGGTGGATGATCGGAAGGATGATGGTGGAGTCGATGACCGGAAGGGAGCTGGAAATTTGTCCGATGAGGTTCCGGTGGCAGTTAATGTGGAGGCGGGATGTCCGGAGAAGTTTAATGTAGTTTCCTTGTGTGACTCTCAAAATGTGGAAAGTGAGCTTAATGAGGATTTATTCCGGGAGGCAATTATGATTTAAAAAGGACGTGATTGATGGATTGATTCTGAGGATGTAATTATATAATAATAATATAAATAAACGAAAAAAGAAACAAGGTTGTATACCGGTTGTGGGCTGCCTTCAAGGTGAATACTCAAGTAGTCTTGAGAAGTCCAAAGTTGTTAAAAAGACTAAAGGTGTTGAAGGCCCAGTTGGTATGGAGATGATTTTGTTGGTCCATTGGAGAACCAGAGCCCAACTAATTATGTTAAGGAGCATAGTGTTAATTTGAATAATGCACAGGGACTGGAAGGTCTTTTTGAGACAAGTTTGGAAATGACACAATCCTTATCACCAAAGATACTGAAAATAAGGGGAAAAAAGTGATACAGGGGGGAACGAATGATTCTGGTATTTACGAGAGAGACGTTCAGAATGAGATGGAAGCCACTATCGGATGGAAACAAGTTAGGGGTAGAACTTAAACAGCACAGAGGATTGGTCGCGGATACGCTTCAAGGTGAAAGGTCACAGGTAGGTGTTAAATGAATTTTCTTTCAATTAATATTAGAGGGATGAGGTCAGGGGGGTAAAGCGGATTGGTGTAAAAATATTAGAAAAAGATTGGGGTTGATTTCATGGGTTGCAAGAGACTAAGGTTACTGGGGTGGGGTTACGAGAGATTACGGAGTTTTGGGGAGATGGGGGGTGGATTTTGATAAGGTTGATGCTTCTGGATTATCGGGGGTTTGGTGAATATGTGGAACCCGAGGGTATTGAAGAAGTTTCGATGATTCAAAATAGGAATTTCTTGGTTACTACTGGTGTTTTAGTGGTAGATGGATCGATGATTACTTTAGTAAATGTTTATGCTCCTCAACGATCAGAGGCGAAAAGGAGAGTCTGTGGGAGGAATTGACTAGATTATTTAGAAGTTGTAATGGGTTGGTGGTATTATTGGGAGACTTCAACTCGGTAAGGTACCCAGAAGAACACCGCAATTCAGTGTTTAATTATGGGGAGGCAGAGGTGTTTAATGAATTTATTGATGATCTTGGGTTAAATGAGTATTTATGAGAGGTTTCAAGTTTACTTACTTGGCTGGGAGGGGGAGTGAACATAAGCTAAGCAAAATTGACAGGTTCTTGGTTTGTCAACAGTTTTTAGTAAGTGGCCCACCACGCTTGCTTAAGAGCCCTTAATAGGGGTCTTTCGGATCATTGTCCTATTCTCTTGTCTTTGGCGGAGGTTAATTTGGGCCGAAACCTTTCAGGTGGTTCAATTCTTGGTTGTATCGAGAGGATTGTGAACCGATTATTATTAAAGCATTTTTAGAAAGTGGTTTTAGTGGGAATTCAGATGAGATTATTGTTACGAAACTAAGGTACATAAGAGATGTTATTAAAAAATGGTGGTGGAAGGGTGTTATAGAGAAGGAAGGGGAAGATATGAGAATACGAAAAGAGACTTAGAGAGGTTGGAGGTGGTGATGGAAGATAGAGAGTTAGATGAGGAGGAGAGGGGGTGTGTGGGAAGAATGTAGAAAGGTATTCATCATTTGAATTTTTGGGCAAATAGAGATTTAAAACAAAAATCTAGAGTGAGGTGGGCCATTGACGGGGATGATAACTCGGCTTTCTTTCATAGAGTGGTTAATGGCAGGAAAGCTACAAATTCATTCCTGGTTTGTTAGTAGATGGTGAATGGGTCCAGAAGCCTTCCTTGGTGAAATATCATGTGATGAGACATTTTCGAAATCATTTTAAGGAGACTGTTAAAAATAGGCATGTGATTCGGTGCAGCAATATGAAAAGATTAGATGTTAGTAAGGTGAGGAGTTGATAAGAGATTCACTAAGGAGGAGATTAAATATGCGGCTTTTGATTGCGGGTCAGACAGAGCTCCAGGGCCGTGGATGGTTTTAATTTCAGGTTTGTGAAACATTTTTGGAGTTATTTGGAGAGTGATTTTGGAACATGTTTGAGAATTTCCATGAGAATGGGGTGATTAGTAGAGGATGTAGCTCGCGTTTATCACATTGATACCTAAATCCAAGACCCCGGTGGGGCTCAAGGATTATAGGCCAATTAATTGGTTGGTATAGTGAGTAAAGTTATTTCGAAGGTGTTAGCGATGCGGATGAGGAAGGTTGTGGGGGAGGTCATTTCGGGTAATCAATCGGCTTTCATAAAGGGAGATTTATTTTGGATGGCCCCTTAGTGATTAATGAAACAATTGGGTGGATAAAGAAGAAGGAGAGAGAAGGCTTTTTTATTGAAGTTGGATTTCGAAAAAGCTTATGATAACGTTAACTGGGGTTTCTTGTTATCTAGTTTGAGTCAATTGGGGTTTCCTGTCAGATGGGTGTAATTGGGTTAAAGGGATTTTAGCTTCGGCTAGCTCGGCGGTATTAGTGAATGGGTCTCCTACGTTCGAATTCCAATGTGAAAAAGGAGTTCGACAAGGAGATCCATTGTCCCCTTTTCTATTCTTGGTGGTCATGGAAGTCTTACATTGTATGCTAGATAAAGCGGTGGAATTGGGGGAAGTGAAAGGAATTCGGGTTGGTGGAGGTGCATTGACCATGTCGCATTTATTACGCTGATGATGCTCTTCTTATGGGAGAATGGTCTAAAGAAAACTTGGAGAACGTGGCTAGAGTTCTTCGGGTTTTTCACATTTGTTCCGGATTAAAGTTTAATTTCATAAGTCGCATTTGATTGGGATTGGGGTGGAGGACAGGGAGGTGGAGGTTATGGCGGATTCTTTGGGTTGTAGGAGTGGGGACTTACCTTTTGACTACTTGGGTATTAGGGTTGGATCAACATGAACCGGATGTGTCACTGGAATCCGGTTATTGATTCGGTTAAGAATAGATTGTCTTCGTGGAAAGCAAATTCAGTCTATGGGAGGGCGTCTCATTTTAGTTAAATCGGTTTTAACTAGTTTACCATTATACTATTTATCGATATATAAAGCGCCGGTGGGGGTGATAGGGGCGATTGAGAAGTTAATGAGAAAGTTTCTTTGGTCCGGGGTAAATGGCGACAATAAGATGCATTGGATTTCTTGGGAGATAATTACAACGCCTAAGAAATATGGTGGACGGGGTGTGACGAGACTTCAGGATATGAATGTTGCTTTACTAGCTAAATGGGCTTGGAGATTTAGGGTGGAGGAAGGAACTATTTGGTGTAAGGTTATTAAAGAGCTGCATAGTGGTAGAGGATTATGGAGTTTTTTACCGTTAAGGCGTTCTCTTCGGGAAGTTGGAAGGTTATCGTTACTCTGTTGGAGACTACAAAAGTAATGGATAAATCTTTTCAGCAAATGATTAGGGGTAAGGTGGGGTGTGGGGATGAGATCAGGTTTTTGGTTGGATCTATGGTGGGGCGATTCCATACTTAAAGATAGGTGGTCAAGATTGTATAAGCTGGATAAAAATAAGAAAGCTGTTATGTAAGGCCCGCTCGCCGGGCACCTTACGGTTGGTTCTTCATCGCAAATAACGTACATTTAATACATGTTCATAAAATACGCAGCGGAATTAATAAAACATGCATTCTCATTTCATCATAAAGCTTTACATCATTGTCTGATTACAAAATACAAGCTTTTCTTTACATTGCTAACTATACTATGACTGCTGCTGATGCATAAGAAAACGAGGATAATCTCGTTTATTCGAATCCTCAGCAATCATAGGGTCATACAGCGACCTCTACCGAAAGAAAATAATAAAAAGAAAACATATTCTTCTTCATATAGAAGATATTATGTTCAAAAATATATTTTCTTTCATAAGCAAGATTTCTTAAATAATCATGTTTATCAGGATTATCAAGAAATCTTGCACTTGCATGCAACATAATGTGTTGCGCGCATTACGGGCCCACAACACATGATGTGGCTGCATAATCAAAAAGTAAATGCCATCCAAAAGAGCTGAGTAGTCGCCTCGTGCCATCCTCAGCAACACTACCTGCGAACTGGAAAACACATAAAAGTCAGCGTTGCTGAGTGAGTTCTAGTTTTTATAATAAAACATACTTTCATTCTCATTAACTGCTCTTTCATACATGTGTTCACACATCGTACGTACACATAGATAATATTATTATTATCTCATCATTCATTACTTACTTTCATTCGTGTACACTTCATCATTCTCATTTACTTTCATACATACATACTTTACATACTTTACATACTTTCGTGTCTTTACTTTCATTCATACTCTACATACTTTCGTATGCCTTTACTTTCATTCATACTTTCACTTCATACGTTCGAACCTTCATTTTATTCATTCATTCATTTATTACTTTCGTTCGAACGTTCATTACATTCGGTGACATGTACAATACCCCGTTCATCATACATACTATCGGTGCTGGACCTGTGGTGGTTAGCCACGAACGTTGTGCACAAGCTGATCCAGTCACCTGAGGTAGATACATGTACCACTTAACTTTCACTTTACTACTAACATACGTTAGCCGAGTCTCTTGCAGTGCGCGACTGCTCACCTCAGTGACAATCTTATGATTGCCTGCTAACCGAGTCTCTTGCAACACGAAGTTGCTCACCTCATTATCAATCTCAATGATTGACCCGATGTACATCCTTCGGGGTAGCTAACCCGTACACCGTTGAGCTAACACCTGCCAGGGGTGTGCACCTCCTTCATTTGCTTGCAAGCCTTTCTTACTCTCTTTCATTAATGCATGCATTCATTCATCATGTCCTTCTTTCATTATCTTTCACTTTACGTTCTTAATACATTCATTTCTTCGTTCATTCATTCACGTAAAGTTATTAAAGATAAAACACATACACATAAGGAACATAATACTTATATCATCAGTATTCACCATCTATCATGGCAACATCATACACATACATACATCATAAGGAACATACACATAACATTCATTCATCATCCTACAAGGCATCATTCATACATGGCATACAACAGGTACAACCATGCAACATCATCATCACTATCATGCCTATGTTACTCATCTTACTCAAATTAATCAGATCTTACTGAGTCTGATCCGCATTTCACATTCTGGTTCATCCGCATTATTCTGTTCATCCGCATTAGTCAATGCGGATGAAGAATGCCTTATCCGCATTTCATGTTCTACCCGCATTAGTCCATGCGGCTGAGAAAATGCCTTAACGCATTTCCGGACTTGTCCGCATTAGATAAATGCGGCTGAATATTCCCATATCCGCATTTGTTGACCCATTCGCATTTGTTAATGCGGCTGAGCAAAATGCCTTATCTGCATGTTTCTTAGTCATCCGCATTTGTTGATGCGGATGAAGCCTGCCTTAACCACATTTCGTGGACTACCGCATTAATTTAATGCGGTTGAGTATGGTGACCTGCACTTAACCTGTGCAATTCTACAACCTGCTCATTCTTAACATACATTAGCACTGATTTATCGTATCAGCTGCTTAGAATCAACTAGACATCATGCATATCATAAGAAGGACTTCTAAAACATACATCAACAGTACACACACGACAACATGCTGGAATTCGTAAGTCTGCACTAGAAATCTCATAAACAGTATGCATAGCAACTTGAACGGACCATACACACATATACTCGTACATACGTACATAGATTTAGCAACCAAAAGCTCGAAAACAGTTATACAATGTGTTCCAGCCCCAAAACCGTTCAAAAATGCGTAAAAGAGGGTCTTAGAACTCACATTGTGCTGCTGGGTATGACTCCTTCGAAATCAGTAGCCGTGGAACCCAGTACCTCGAACTCGTCTTCCTCTTCTTCTTGTTCTTCCTTCAAACTCGTAGTCTGCTCTCTTTTTCTCTCTAAAACTCTCGCTGAATTTGGGGGGTTGTGAGAAAAATGAAAGAAGTGGGCAGCCATCCCTATGTATATCAGATATTTCTCCTTTCTTGTACTTTTACACAAAAACCCCTTCTACTTTCTCTTTCTTTTCCTTTTCCTCCAAAATCTTTTCTTTCTTTTCTCCTTATTATTTCCCTTTGTCCAATCAAAATTGCGGGTGTTACAAGTCCACCCCCCTTATTTTAGGTTCGTCCCCGAAACCTGTCATTCCTCGAACAGTCGTGGGTAAAGCTGCCTCATATCTTCTTCAGTTTCCCACGTCGACTCGGATCCCTTCCTGTGCCGCCACTGTACACGCACAAGGGGACCACTTTATTTCTCAACCTCTTTTCTTTGCGATCTATGATCGCCACTGGTTGCTCTACATAATTGAGCTTTTCGTCTACTTCTATATCATCCAGTGGAACGACCATGTCTTCATCCGCTAGACACTTCCTCAGATGAGACACGTGGAAAGTCGGGTGGATTCCACTTAGTTCATCTGGCAAATCTAACCTATAGGCCACCTCCCCTACTCGAGCAACAATTCGAAAAGGGCCTATATATCGCGGACTAACTTACCCCGCTTCCGGAATCGAATGATCCCTTTCCAAGGTGAGACCTTCAACATAACACGATCTCCCACCCCCCCTGGAACTCAATCGGTCTGCGTCGTTTGTCGGCATACGATTTCTGTCGGTCTTTGGCAGCTTTCATATACGCTTTAATTCTTTCGAGCTTTTCAGTCGTAGTAGCCTCTACCACTTCGACGCTTCCCAATTCTTTTTGACCAATTTCACCCCAACAGACGGGGTCCTGCATCTTCTACCGTATAACATCTCGTAGGGTGGCATGCCAATACTAGCATGATAACTGTTGTTGTACGAGAACTCAGCTAACGGTAGATGGTCATCCCAACTTCCTCCGAAATCAATAACACATGCCCGAAGCATGTCCTCCAAGGTCTGAATGGTCCTTTCTGACTGACCATCAGTTTGAGGATGATAAGCCGTGCTAATATGCAACCTCGTTCCCATGGCATCGTGGAATTTCTTCCAGAATTTGGATGTAAACCGGGGTGTCGCGATCTGACACAATCGACACCGGTACACCGTGACGAGTCACAATCTCCTTGATGAAAAGATCAGCCAACTTCTCGGACGAATATTCTCCGCATCGCGTAAGAAGTGAGCGCTCTTCGTCAATCGATCCACAATCACCCAGATCGTATCATACCCTTTAGGGGTACGTGGCAGCTTTGTGAAAAATCCATGGTGATGTGTTCCCACTTCCACTCCGGGATGTCCAAAGTTGAATCTTTCCATACGGCTTCTGGTGCTCCGCTTCACTTGCAAACACGTGAGGCATTTACTCACATACTCCACACGTCGCGTTTCATACCCGGCCACCAATAATCTTTCTTCATGTCTTGGTACATCTTGGTGGCGCCGGGATGAATGGAGTATCGAGACTTATGAGCTTCATCCATAATCTTCATTCGTAGATCCCAAGACGAGGAATCCACATACGCCCAAACCGGGTCCTAACACCCGTCGTTCTCACCAGTTCTGCGACCAGACCTCTCATTCGTCAGAGTTTAGATGATCTTCTTTCAGTGCTTCATCTGGAACTCTCTGACTTGTTTCATCATGTCTGAGGTCATGATTAGGTGGTACGCCTTCACCCGAATAGGCTCGGGCCTCTACTTTCGGCTAAGGGCATCAACCACGTTAGCTTTGCCCGGGTGGTAATGGATTTCACAATCGTAGTCTTTTATTAGTTCCAACCAGTCTCTGCCTCATATTCAGATCTTTCTGCTCGAGAAGTACTCAAGCTTTTGTGGTCTGTGAAGATGGTGCACTTCGTCCCGTATAAATATGTAACACCCGGACCTCCAAAGAGTCCGTTTAAGTTAATTAAACATGCGGAAATTGGTCCAGAAAATTTCATTAACATTTAGCTTCCAAAATATGTGTTTCGTGTCAACCGACACTCAAGAATGAGGTTTAACAATCCATTTACATAAACATAATAAGAAGTTTCAAAATAATGTTAACGCGTTAATTTCTACAAAAGAATCGCGTATGCAAGTCCCGTTCGATCCATGTATGCCCTGCCGATCACTTTAGCCTTCCGGTCCCGAACACCTGAAAACACATGTTTAGACATCCATTAGTTCATAGGAACTAAGTAAGTACATTCTAACATTCATTTCGGGTCTTTACGGGGGTTTAAACGGACTCGGAACGCGTTAAAACGACAATCGACAAAAACTGGGAACAGGGCCCACCGTAACTTACGGTAGCCACCGTAAGTACGGTGGCCCAGCTCATGTTACGGTGGTTTTTCTGCTGTACGATAGCATCAGTTCACCCAGAACCTACCGTAACTTACGGTAGCCACCGTAAGTTACGGTGGTACCTGCAGCATAGTCATATTTTTGACCCGTTAAAGTTGTTTCGCGTTCCCGAGCCACCCCTTCGATCCCGATTGTTCCAAACACCTAGAAATAACATATTTCATCTATATGTGATTCCCACGGAGTTTCAACGAGTCTAAACCGACTCTTGGCAATATACCAAATTTTTTTTTTATTATTTTGGTATTTAATTCCTTATTAGCCCATTTATGGTTCGTTTGTTCTTTAGAGCTTTTGACCGTCCCGACTACCATGGAACCGACCGATCTATTATCACACATTGCATATGTTTGGTGAGTTCTTAGACCAACCCATCCCATTTGCTTATCATAATGCAAATTTCCTTTTTATACCGAATTTGACCCTTATAGGGTCAAATCCCATTTTAATGAGCGGTTTGCCATTCTTTCGCGCGAACGACCGCTTTCCTTGGCGTTACCCAACTTCACACACATTGCAAATCGTAGGGATAACCCTTTACCCTAGTGTTCACACACGATGTGAATCACTTTAATTCGGGTTTGTCCTTTTCCCATTTCCATGGGACGGTCACGCACGTGTGACTCGTTCTGTTCCACAACCATGTGGTATAACACTAAAGTGTTATTTCCTTTATGTTCACGCACGTCGTGAATCATTTGTCATAGAAGCTCACATACGGTGCAAGTCAACTATTTATCCTCTTTAAACGTGGTTTTCATTTTGTTTGAGCTTATGAGCACATGGTCACACACATTGTGACTCATGCCTTTACTTTGTTATGCTCAATTTAAAGAATGTCTTACCTTGAGTCCGGAAGGTTTAAGTGGTCAATCAAACGTGTTCCTTGCCGGTTCCTTGGATCCGCTTGCCACCCCACTTCCTATTACCATTTTAAGGACCCATTTAACTCATAACATTCATTTAATCACACATATGGTCTATTTGACCATTTATCACCTTTAACCTACAATCTAGGCTTTCACATTGCACATTTCTTGCAATTAAGTAGTTCATTCATGTTTTTCATCTCATTGGAGCATTTAATCAAACACCTTATGTGCATAACTTACACATTGGTTATTTACTAGCTTTTAAAACATCATCAAGCTAGTTTTACACCAAATCACATAACACACATGTTATTCATCAATTTTCAACCAAATGTTATGCACATAATCACATTTCTCTACAAGAATGAACATGGATTCTACAACTAGCAACTAGTTTACATGAAGAATCCTTAGTTTAACCTTCTAGTAACTAAACCCATTTCCATGGTTCATGTAAATCTTCAATTAAGGAGCAATTACACATCTAGTTACCATAATACACACATACACATGATCATCTAGCACTATAACACTAGGGTTTCATGTTTAAACCACCAATTTCTACACCCATCATGTGGGTGGCGTTTTTTACACCTCAAGAACATCAAATAAACTTACTTGTAGCTCTTGATGAGATGAAGAATGATTTCTAGGGTTCAATTTCGGGTCTGCACTTGAATCACCAACAATTTTGAGAAGAGATGACAAAAACCCTTTTCTCCTCTTCTCTTGTATGTGTAAACGTGGGTGAGGTGATGAGCAGACAATGCTCATCAAGATGTATGGCTTGCCATACATATCCATGTTTAAGTTTCACCAATGGCAAGATCCACCCCTCTAGTATCATTTTTCATGTTTCCACCACTATTAACTAACTAGTAATCTTCTAGTTAAGTCTTAAATATTTACAATTTTAACACATGATACATTAATTGTATTTTAATTACATAATACGAAATTCGGGTCGTTACAAGTCTCCCCCTCTAAAGAGAGTTTCGTCCCCGAAACTTTACATACTAATCAAATAGATGAGGATAAGACTTCCTCATTTCATCTTCCGATTCCCAAGTGGCATCGGATCCCTTACGATTCTTCATTGCACCTTTACTGATTGAGTGTCTTGTTTCTCAGTTGCTTGACCTTTCTATCCAAGATAGCCACCGGCTTCTCGATATAGTTAATCTGTCATCAACTTCCAAATCCTCGTACGGGACATAGGCTGACTCGTCAGCCAAACACTTCCTCAAGTAAGATACATGGAACGTGTTGTGAATTCCTTGAAGCTCTTCCGGCAATTCCAGCCGATAAGCAACTTTACCCACACGTGCGATGATTTTAAATGGCCCGATAAACCTCGGACTCAATTTCCCCGCTTCCGGAATCGTATAATACCCTTCCATGGGGAAACCTTTAACAAAACCAAATCGCCCACCTCAAACTCGATGGGCGTCTACGCTTATCCGCGTAAGCTTTCTGACGGTCTTGCGCCGCCTTCATGCGAGCACGGATTTGCTTAATCTTTTCATCCGTATTCATTATCGTATCGTGGCCCGCGAGTTCCCGTGGACCAATTTCTCCCCAACAAATGGGAGTTCGGCATTTTCTCCATACAAAGCTTCATACGGAGGCATCTCGATGGTGGAGTGGTAGCTATTATTGTAAGAAAATTCCGCCAAAGGCAAATACTCATCCCAACTACCCCCAAAGTCAAGAACACACGCTCGTAACATATCTTCTAATGTTTGAATGGTTCTTTCACTTTGTCCGTCGGTTTGGGGATGGTATGACGTGCTTAGCAATAGCTTTGTCCCCATCTCCGCTTGAAATTTCCTCCAAAACTTGGAAGTAAACCGTGTGTCTCTATCGGACACAATCGACACGGGCACCGTGTCGTGACACTATTTCGTTCACGTAAACCTCCGCCATTTTCTCCGAATTGTAAGTCTCACGAATAGGAAGGAAATGAGCGCTCTTGGTCAATCGATCGACAACAACCCATATCGCATCGTACCCTTTCTTCGTTCTTGGAAGTTTAGTAATCAAATCCATGGTTATATTTTCCCATTTCCATTCCGGAATATCCAACGGTTGCAATTCACCATGAGGTTTTTGATGTTCCGCCTTCACTTGCAAACAAGTTAAGCATTTCTCCACGTATTTGACAATATCGCGTTTCATGCCGGCCACCAATAGTTAACCCGAAGGTCTCTATACATCTTAGTCGCTCCGGGTGAATTGAATACTTGGATTTATGGGCTTCATCCAATAGATCATTCTTCAAGGTACAAGTAGGTGGTATCCAAACCCGACCCCATCTTGTTTTCAATCCTTGACTATCATCTTCCAAGTTTTGAGTTTGACCTTTGATTCGATTTTTCTTCAAATTTTCTTCCTTTAGCGCTTCAGTTGTGCTTCCTTGATTCGTTCAACCACTTCGGATATAACGGTTATCTTCATTGCGGTTATTTTGATAGGAGTATGATCCTCCTTTCGACTCAAGGCGTCAGCCACGACATTGGCCTTTCCCGGATGATATAGGATTTCACAATCATAATCCTTTAGCAATTCCATCCACCGCCTTTGTCTCATGTTTAACTCCTTTGCGTAAAGAAGTACTTTAAACTCTTATGGTCGTCGTAAATCGTACACTTTACACCATATAGATAATGCCTCCAAATCTTTAACGCGAATACCACCGCGGCTAGTTCAAGATCATGGGTTGGGTAGTTCCTTTCATGCACTTTCAATTGTCTCGAGGCATAAGCAATCACCTTGCCCCTTTGCATTAGAACACAACCCAAACGGAGTAGGAAGCATCCGAGTATACCACAAAATCGTCGGTTCCCTCGGGTAAAGACAAAACCGGAGCTTGAGTCAATTTCGACTTTAACTCTTGAAAGGCTTTCTCTTGCTCTTCACCCCATAGGAACTTCCTCTTTCTTGGTAAGCTTGGTTAAAGGAGAAGCAATCTTAGCAAAGTCTTGAATGAATCTCCGATAATATCCGGCTAACCCAAGAAAGCTTCTAATCTCTGTGGGAGTCTTGGGTGGACTCCATTTGGTCACGCGTGAATCTTTGTGGGGTCTACGTGTATACCCTCCGAGTTTACCACATGACCCAAGAATTGTACCTCTCGCAACCAAAAGGCACACTTGGAGAATTTTGCGAACAATTTCTCCCGACGAAGCGTTTCGAGAACTTCACGCAAGTGACAAGCATGATCACCTTCATTTTTAGAATAAATAAGGATATCATCTATGAATACAATGACAGATCGGTCTAACATGGGTCGGCACACCCTATTCATCAAATCCATGAATGCCGCCGGTGCGTTTGTCAACCCGAAAGACATCACAAGGAACTCATAATGCCCGTATCTAGTACGAAATGCCGTCTTGGGGATGTCTTCTTCCCTTACCTTCAACTGATGATACCCGACCGTAAGTCAATTTTCGAAAACCACGATGCACCTTGCAACTGATCGAATAGGTCATCAATCCTAGGCAATGGGTAACGGTTCTTAACCGTCACCTTGTTCAACTCTCTATAGTCGATACACATCCGAAGACTTCCATCCTTCTTTTTCACGAAAAGAACCGGTGCTCCCCATGCGAAGAAGTACTCGACGTATGAACCCTTTGTCTAAAAGATCTTGCAATTGTGTCATTAACTCTTGGAGCTCCGATGGCGCCAAACGATAGGAGCCTTTGCAATGGTTTAGCTCCCGGGGTTAGGTTGATTCGAAACTCGACCTCCCGTTCCGGTGGGACTCCCGGCAAATCCTCCGGAAAGACATCTGGAAAATCCCGAACAACCGGAATATCTTCCAACACTTGAACTTTCGTTTCCGTGTCTATTACATAGGCCAGAACGATTGTCCTCCATGGCTCATGTATTTCATTGCTTTAACCAAAGAACATAAAGCTACGCCACCGCGTTTTGCACCTGGATTATTACCTCATAACCACTCGGAGATACCAGTTGAATGCACTTGCGATTGCAAAATTATTGGCGTGGTACATGGAAAGCCAATCCATACCAATTACTACATCAAACTCCCGAGTGTCATGGGTATTAAGTCGACCGAATAATCCTCACCTTCGATGGTAAGTATGCAATTTCGAATAAACGTTGAACACTAAGAACGTTTTTGAATCCGCTACCTCAATCTAAAGGACTAGGTAAGTTGTCTAACACCATGGAAAAATGACTCGCAAATTTAACCGAAACAAACGATCTATTAGCACCCGAGTCAAATAGCACATAAGCAGGTAGTGAGTTGACGAGAAGGTACCCGTCACAACGTCGGCTATAGATTTGGCTTCTTCAGCCGTAATCAAGAAAGTTCTCGCCTTAGCTTTTCCTCCATCACCCTTTTTCCCCGAACCTTGAGCAACCGAGGATTGACTGTTGTACCATCCTTCTTTAGTTCCGGACATTCACTCTTCTTGTGGCCCGGTTGTAACAGTTGTAGCACACACTTAGCGGGCTTGTGCATTGAGATGTCGAATGACCCGACTTTCCACACTTGAAGCAATTTTTAGATTCGTATCTACAAACTCCCCCATGCTTCTTTTTACAAATCTTGCAATGTTTGGAGTCTTTGGTTCCCAAACTTGTTTGATGAGGATGAAATCTTGGCTTTCTTAGACGAACCCGTCTCCGTTTCAGCCGCACGCTTCTCCCCACGATCAACTTGCCTTTTCAATTCCGCTTCTCGATCCCTAGCACAATCGATAAGCTCTGCTAGAGTTTCACATTTGGACGGTGTAAGAAACTCTCGATACTTGGCACTCAACATGCCATAGTAGTGGTTAATCCACATTCTTTCATCCTGGAGCAACTGTGGGCAAAACTTGGCTTTGTCGTAGAAGATGGCCGTGATGGTATCAATACTTTCATCTTTTTGTCGTAACTGTAGGAATTCTTCTGCTATTCTGTTGATAGCGGCTTGTGGGCAAAACCGCTTTGTGAACAACTTCTTAAATTCTTCCCAAGTCATACTTTTGATACCTTCCCGCCCCTTCTCATCCCGTTGCAATTCCCACCAGTCTTTAGCTCGTTCCCGGAGTTGGCTTGCAGCAAACCTCACTTCATCAGATTCTTCACAGTGTGAGGTTTCAAAGGCACTTTCCATATCTTTGATCCACCTTTGACTAAGTAGTGGATCTACCTCACCCTTGAACGTTTGTAGGGTTGCATGCAACGAACTCCTTATAGGTCACTTTCTTTGTTGGCCTTTCAGTTTCTTTGTCAGCCTTCAGCGCCACAAACTCTTGTTGAATGAGATCCCGTAGATCTTTGCGTACATCCTCGATGTATCCCGGCAATAAAGCCTCAAAAGCCTTGCCAACTTCCTCCTTGACCATTTCCCGTGTTGCATCATCGGGATGGGTCTCGTGATTCTCTATATTGATCACGTGATCATTACCAGCCATGACCTAAGACTGTGTCAATTAACCTTTATGTTAGTACCATGTACATAATCTATAGCATATACACCGATGCTTATGATTCTACTATCACTAGGGCCTAACCCTATTCACACAATACCCATTTCCATCCTCAAGTTTAAAACAATATCCCTAAGAACCCATTCGCGTGCCTTGATTGTTGTTAGACTGGCCAGGCCTAGCAACAAGCTCACCACACGGATGCCTTCTTAGTTCCTTTATTCCAAACTTAAGTCAAGAAGCTAGGTTCAATCAATTCATATGGTACATATCATACATATAATCATACATGTGTCAAGCTTGTTACGTTATAAACGGCACACTAACCTTGTACCTTTGGCTCAGTGATCGGCTTCTTGGATCGAACGTTTGCATTTCTCATATCTAGAGCTCAAAAGTTTGAGTCCAAGTGTTCGCGACGCACTTGAATCTCTCAAACCTGGCTCTGATACAACTTGTAACACCCGGACCTCCAAAGAGTCCGTTTAAGTTAATTAAACATGCGGAAATTGGTCCCAGAAAATTTATTAACATTTAGCTTCCAAAATATGTGTTTCGTGTCAACCGACACTCAAGAATGAGTTTAACAATCCATTTACATAAACACATAATAAGAAGTTTCAAAATAATGTTAACGCGTTAATTTCTACAAAGAATCGCGTATGCAAGTCCCGTTCGATCCATGTATGCCCTGCCGATCACTTTAGCCTTCCGGTCCCGTAACACCTGAAAACACACGTTTAGACATCCATTAGTTCATAGGAACTAAGTAAGTACATTCTATCATTCATTTCGGGTCTTTACGGGGGTTTAAACGGACTCGGAACGCGTTAAAACGACATCGACAAAAACTGGGAACAGGGCCCACCGTAACTTACGGTAGCCACCGTAAGTTACGGTGGCCCCAGCTCATGTTACGGTGGTATTTCTGCTTGTACGATAGCATCAGTCACAAGAACTACCGTAACTTACGGTAGCCACCGTAAGTTACGGTGGTACCTGCAGCAGCTAGTCCATATTTTGACCCGTTAAAGGGTGTTTCGGTTCCCGAGCCACCCCTTTCTCCCGATTGTTTCAAACACCTAGAAATAACACATTTATCTTATATGTGATTCCCACGGAGTTTCAACGAGTCTAACCCGACTCTTGGCAATATACCAAATTTTTTTTTTTATTTGGTATTTAATTCCTTATTTAGCCCATTTATGGTTCGTTTGTTTCTTTAGAGCTTTTGACCGTCCCGACTACCATGGAACCGATCTATTATCACACATTGCATATGTTTGGTGAGTTCTTAGACCCAACCCCTCCCATTGCTTATCATAACGCAAATTTCCTTTATATACCGAATTTGACCCTTATAGGGTCAAATCCCATTTTAATGAGCGTTGCCATTCTTTCGCGAACGACCGCTTCCTGGCGTTACCCAACGTTCACACACATTGCAAATCGTAGGATAACCCTTTACCCTAGTGTTCACACACGATGTGAATCACTTTAATTCGGGTTGTCCTTTTCCCCATTTCATGGGACGGTCACGCACGTCGTGACTCGTTCTGTTCCACAACCATGTGGTATAACACTAAAGTGGTATTTTCCTTTATGTTCACGCACGTCATGAATCATTTGTCATAGAAGCTCACATACGGTGCAAGTCAACTATTTATCCTCTTTAAACGTGGTTTTCATTTTGTTGAGCTTATGAGCACATGGTCACACACATTGTGACTCATGCCTTTACTTTGTTATGCTCAATTTAAAGAATGTCTTACCTTGAGTCCGGAAGGTTTAAGTGGTCAATCAAACGTGTTCCTTGCCGGTTCCCTTGGATCCGTTGCCACCCCACTTCCTATTACCATTTTAAGGACCCATTTAACTCATAACATTCATTTAATCACACATATGGTCTATTTGACCATTTATCACCTTTAACCTACAATCTAGGCTTTCACATTGCCACATTTCTTGCAATTAAGTAGTTCATTCATGTTTTTCATCTCATTGGAGCATTTAATCAAACACTTATGTGCATAACTTAACACATTGGTTATTTACTAGCTTTAAACATCATCAAGCTAGTTTACACCCAAATCACATAACACACATGTATTCATCAATTTTCAACCAAATGTTATGCACATAATCATCACATTTCTACAAGAATGAACATGGATTCTACAACTATCAACTAGTTTACATGAAGAATCCTTAGGTTAACCTTCTAGTAACTAAACCCATTCCATGGTTCATGTAAATCTTCAATTAAGGAGCAATACACATTTAGTTACCATAATACACACATACACATGATCATCTAGCACTATAACACTAGGGTTCATGTTTAAACCACCAATTTCTACACCCATCATGGTGGTGGCGATTTTTACACCTCAAGAACATCAAATAACACTTACTTGTAGCTCTTGATGAGAGAAGAATGATTTCTAGGGTTCAATTCGGGTCTTGCACTGAATCACCAACAACTTTGAGAATGAGATGACAAAAACCCTTTTCTCCTCTTCTATTGTATGTGTAAACGTGGGTGAGGTGAATGAGCAGACCATGCTCATCAAGATGTATGGCTTGCCATACATATCCATGTTTAAGTTTCACCAATTGGCAAGATCCACCCTCTAGTATCATTTTTATGTTTCCACCACTATTAACTACTAGTAAATCTTCTAGTTAAGTCTTAAATATTTACAATATTTAACACATGATACATTAATTGTATTTTTAATTACATAATACGAAAATTCGTGGGTCGTTACAAAATAGTGCCGCCAAATCTTCAACGCGAAAACCACAGCTGCTAAACTCCAGGTCATGAGTAGGATAATTAACCTCATGAACTTTCAGCTGTCGGATGCATAGGCTATCACCTTCCCCTCTGCATAATACAATCCCAACCCGAGTAGGAGGCATCGGAATAACCACTAAATCCTCACTCCCGTCGGGTAGTGCCAATACTGGAGCTTGGGTCAATCTTGTCTTCAGTTCTTCGAATGCCTTT